>CM027392.1:7658341-7670158 GCA_015711505.1 Sylvilagus bachmani | reverse complement strand
TGAGCGTTCACTCCCAGGCCCTTGTATCCAGATATGGAGTGAGAGCTTCCCAGAGGAGCCCCTGGAGGTGGGGCTTTGCAGGACAGAGATGTTTTCCAGATCGCGACAGTGCAGACAGGAACCGCCACGTGCCTGTACAGCCTGCACAGTAGCATGAAGGACTCTCAGAAGCCAGGGTGACAGGAGGAAGTGAGCTGGGCTTCCTCTTTTTCACTTCCTTGGGGCAGGCTCACCCTGGCGCACCAGCTCCCGCACAGCTTCCTGTGTTGCATTCGTCTGCTGGTGCCACCAACGGGAGAAGAAGGCCATCTCCACATAGACGAACCTGCGGCTGGGCTCTGCCCGCAGGGCGGAAATGACCGAGTCCAGGATGTACTCCACGCCAGCGTGCTGGAGGTTATTATAAACTGTGGACACAAGAGTCAGGCACTCAGAGACCAGGAGAGCAGGGGGACCCTCCTAGACACAGGAGCCCAGGCCAGGCATTGCCCCCACCCTGCTGTCCAGGGCTCAGAAGGGGTTGGAGGCCCACGATGGGTGTCTGGGGCCACGCCCACCGAGTTACTTACCCCCATAGTAGTACTGGTCCACTGTCTTGATCCAGCCCACGTCATCATGTGTGTGGGGCAGCAGGTGAACGTTCAGCATGTCTGGCTGCGCCGTGGGGCATGTCTGCACCGGGACCCAACACACACACACACACACACACACACACACCCAACACACACACACACACACACACACACACCTGTGTCAGTACCCCCAGGGCAAAGAGGTGGAGTGGGGGAGGGCCCGGCTCAGGGGACAGCATGACTGACACTAGGGTGCGGTGGGGAGGCCCCGACATGAGCCTGACTGTGTGCAGAGGAGGTCAGACCCTCCCAGGCAGAACACACGTATTGTGGCGCTCACACGCACAGCTCCCACCCCGCACAACCACAGCGCAGATCTCCTCTCGCCCTGGGAAAATCATCAGAGCCCTGGCTGAGGTGCGGGCTCAGGCTGGGCGCAGTGTCCCGAGTTCTCAGCTCAGCGTCCTGGGGCACACAGACAAGGTGGCCACAGGAAGGGGAGGAGCCAGGGTGGACTTGAGGGAGGCGGCGTCCACAGCCCCGGCTCTCTCCGAGGGCCCCCCGCTGCCCCCACACCGCCCTCACGGGGCTGCACAGCTCAAGCCAGCGGCCCGGGGACCCGGGGAGGCGGGGACCCCCTCCAGGGTACCCCGCAGGCATTCGGATCCTGTGTGGGACCCGCCGCCCCTAGGAGGCAACCCCGGATCGGACCCGTCCACACCTGCGGACCCCCCTCAAGGCTTCCTCCTGGCTGCCTTTCGCTTCGGGCCGCAGGCCGGCTCACCTCGTATCCGGCGGCGCGAGTACCGGGCGCCGCCGCCAACCCCAGGACGAGGAAGGGCAGAAGCCGCCGCAGGAGCAGCAGGGCGCGCCCCACGCCCCGGGAGTCCCCAGCGCGGTGCCCCGAGGTCCGCGCGGCGGCGGCCATGGCTCCACGGACACCGCTGCCGGCCGCCACCACAGCCACCGCCGCTGCCTCAGGGTTCCCGGGTCCGGCCGGGGTGGGGCGAACGCCCCGCCCCCAGAACGCGACCTGGCCAATCGGCTCAGAGGGGGGGCGGAGCTATGGCGCGGCCAGGCTCAGCACTGGCTGGGGTTTGCAGCTCCTGGAGTCTGCCCGGCTTAATAACGCAGGAGATCCCAGGTCAGGGGTTGCCCAGGGGCCGCTGGTTTGTTTGTCCAGCGGCACCTTTAGCCTCTCCACAACTCCGTGGGACTTTGGAATGAACCCGTCCTCCCTTGAGAGGAGAGGCTTCAGCTTTTCCTTGGGGGGGGGGGGGCTGGGTGTCCCTAGGGGATCTTTGTGGACCTCAGGTGTCAGGGTGAGGACCTGGAGGGGCCGAGCAGGGCTAGAAGCAGGGCTTGATCACGACACGGTTCTGCCCCGTGGGGCCCGGGACCGGTTCCCACCACTCCAGCCTGGGTAGGTTCCCAGGAATCACCAGCAGGTGTACCAATCCCAGGAGTCACACAGAGCCTTAGCCTGGCCCCCGCGACCACTCTGGCAAGTCTCTGGCGAGCCCGGCCTTTCACGAGGAGGACTTAGAGCGGTTTATGGCTGCGGATCTAGAGCTCAGGCCCCGCGGTGGGGGCCCACAGGGGCACCCAGGGCAATTCTGAGGGTCTTCTTTGCCAGTACCCCCCTCTGCTAGGACACTTGGATATTTTTTTCAAGAGCTACAGGGATGACAAGGCCCAAAGAACCACCCTTGCCCCCTGAGAAATGTGACGGACTGGGGGGATAGGCTCTGCAATGGCGCCTTTTATCTCCTACGTGATCAGTCAGATGGGCTCACAGGCAGTTAGGCCAGGTTCCTGTTAGAATGAAAAAAAAAAAAAAGGAAGTTCCTTTAAGAGTGGACTAGATGCCTGCTTCTGCCCCGAGAAATGTTTTTAGCTGGTCCAAATACCAGTCTCACTCTTCTGAGTTTTTAGTTTTATCCAGAGAGTAGAACGATGAGGTTACCTATCCCACCTTTCTGATGGTTTTGTTGTTTTATCCTGAGCAGGCTACACAGGATTACAAGTCCAGCCTTGTGATGGGTTCCCGTAAGGAAAAGGGGGAAAAACACAAACAAACAAACAAAAGGGGGGGGGTAGAAGAGAGAGAACACAGGATTCAAACTCACAGCCAAAAATTTATTTATTTATTTATTTGAAAGTCAGAATTACAGCCGTTGCCGTGGCTCAACAGGCTAATCCTCTGCCTTGCGGAGCCGGCACATCGGGTTCTAGTCCCGGTTGGGGCACCGGATTCTGTCCCGGTTGCCCCTCTTCCAGGCCAGCTCTCTGCTGTGGCCCGGGAGTGCAGTGGAGGATGGCCCAGGTGCTTGGGCCCTGCACCCCATGGGAGATCAGGAAAAGCACCTAGCACCTGGCTCCTGCCATCGGACGAGCGCGGTGCAGTGCGCCGGCCGTAGCGCACCGGTCGCGGCGGCCATTGGAGGGTGAACCAACGGCAAAGGAAGACCTTTCTCTCTGTCTCTGTCTCTCACTGTCCACTCTGCCTGTCAAAAATAAAAAAAAAAAAAAAAGTCAGAATTACATACAGAGGAGAGGCAGAGAAAGAGAGAGAGGTCTTCCATCCGCTGGTTCACTCGCCAATTGGCCGGAATGGTCAGAGCTGTGCTGATGTGAAGCCAGGAGCCTGGAGTTTCTTCCAGGTCTCCCAAGCAGGTACAGGGGCCTAAGGACTTAGGCCATCTTCTACTGCTTTCCCAGACCATAGCAGAGAGCTGGATCGGAAGTGGAGCAGCCGGGAATAGAACCAGAGCCCATATGGGATGCCAGCACTGCAGGCTGTGGCTTTATCTGCTACGCCACAGCACTGGCCCCCCAAACAAATTTATTGAAGAAGAAAAACAAATTCGCAGAAGTGGCCTACTGCCAGGGTGCACACAGACCAGTGGGCTGGGCCTCATAGATCTTAGGACAGGCTAAGTGTCCAGAGGTGGGGGGGGGGGGCAGTAATGGGGGGTGGGCAGGTTTCTTCATACAGGTTTTTCAGGTTTTTTGCAGGCTTACAAACCTGGAAAAGAATGCAGAAGGAGGGGTGGGATGGAAGACGGAAGATCAGGGTGTGGGGCTGAACTGATCTCTTGATCCAAGAGGAAAGGGCTCCACTGGGAAATTTGGTTCCAGGCAAGGAACTCAGACGACTGAGGCTTGTGTTCACAGGGCACCAGTTCCCCCTCCCTCTGAGCGTCAGCTGTTACGCTGTTCCCCCGAATTCTGCTTAAAAGACACCACTTTCTCGGGATTCCCTCTCTTGGAACCACCGCCCTCCTGTTTGCCCCAGCCAGGGGTTTCAGACTTAACTAAATCTTGCTTTGCTCACTGTCTCATCTGCATGGAAATTCTTCCATGTGACACAAGAGCCGAGTTCCCCTTCCTCCGTGGCCATTTCCCAGTGACAATTACTGCCACAAGCACCTAAAAACAAGCCACTTAGCAAGGAAGGGGCATTTGTTTTGGCTCACCATGCGGAATGCTCACAGTTCAAGGTCAGGTGCATTCCACTGTGGCTGTCTGCTGAGGCCCGTGAAGAGGGAGGGTCCCACGTGGAGCCAGGAACCAGAGACAGAGGCAGGGCCTCAGACTGCTGGAACCAACCCACTCACAAGAACCACCTTGTAGGGCTAGCACTGTGGCGTGGTAGGCTAAGCTGCTTGTGGCGCTGGCATTCCGTATGGGCGCAGGTTCGAGTCCCAGCTGCTCCACTTCCGATCCAGCTCTCTGCTGTGGCCTGGGGAAAGCAGTAGAAGATGGCCCAAGTCCTTGGGCCCCTATTCCTGCATGGGAGACCCAGATAGAGCTCCTGGCTTTGGATTGGCCCAGCTCCAGCCACTGCAGATGTTTGGTGGGTGAACCAACGGATAGATTTCTCTGTCGCCTTCTCTCTTTTTGTAACTCTGCCTCTCAAATCAATAAATAAAATCTTTAAAAAAAAAAAAAAAAAAGTTCTGCCTTGCATGCTCAAAGCCCCGGTGACCTAAAGTCTCCCACTAGGCACACTTCTCTCTTTAAAAAAAAAAAAAATTCATTTTTATTTTATTTGACAGAGTTACAGAAAGAGGTAGAGCCAGAGAAAGGGAGGTCTTCCCTCTGCTGCTTCACTCCCCAGTGACCACAGTGGCTGGAGCTAAGCTGATCCGAAGCCAGGAGCCAGAAGATTCTTCTGAGTCTCCCACATGGGTGCAGGGGCCCAAGGACTTGGGCCATCTTCCATTGCTTTCCCAGGCCATAGCAGAGAGCTGGATCAGAAGTGGAGCAGCCAGTACTTGAACCGGTGCCCCTATGGGATGCCGGCACTGCGGCAGGCTGGGGCTTTAACCCACTGTGCTACAGCACCAGCCCCCCACTTCTTATATGTGTGTGTGTGTGTGTGTGTGTATAATTTTATTTGAAAGGCAGAGGGGAGAGGCTGGTGCTGTGGTACAGCAGGTTAAAGCCACGGATTCCAGTCCCAAGACACAATTTTTTTAAAAAAGATTTATTAATTTATTTGAAAGAGTTACACAGAGAGGAAGAGATGGAGAGAGAGAGAGAATCTTCCCCACCGGTTCACTCTCCAAATGGCTGCAATGGCCGGGGCCAGGCCAGGCCAAAATCAGGAGTAAGGAGCGTCCTCCAGGTCTCCTACTAAGGTACAGGGACCCAAGCACTTCGGCCATCCTCCACTGCCTTCCCAAGCACGTTAGCAGAGAGCTGGGTTGGAAGTGGAGCAGCCAGGTGTCCACTCCATCCATTCACATGGAATACTGGCGTCATAGGCAGTGGCTCCACCCACCACACCACAATGATGGCCCCCCAAGGCCCACTCTCTCAACACCATAATTAAATTAAGTTCCCACCCTCTCAGTACCATCCATCTATGACTTGGGGGTGAAACATCTGCATGTGGGGCTGACGCTGTGGCACAGTAGGCTAAGCCACCGCCTGCAGTGTCAGCATCCCATATGGGCGCCGGTTCGAGTCCCAGCTGCTCCACTTCTGATCCAGCTCTCTGCTATGGCCTGGGAAAGCAATGGAAGATGGCCCAAGTCCTTGGGCCCCTGCACCCACGTGGGAGACCCAGAAGAAGCTCCTGGCTTCGGATTGGCTCAGCTCCAGCCATTGCAGCCATCTGGGGAGTGAACCAGCGGATGGAAGATTCTCTCTCTCTCTCTCTCTCTGCCTTTCAAATAAATAAATCTTTAAAAGAGAGAGAATGGCCCGCACCGTGGCTCAATAAGCCACCTTGCGGCACAGGCACACCGGGTTCTAGTCCCTGTCAGGGCGGCGGATTCTGTCCCGGTTGCCCCTCTTCCAGGCCAGCTCTCCACTATGGCCCAGGAGTGTAGTGGAGGATGGCCCAAGTGCTTGGGCCCTGCACCCCATGGGAGACCAGGAGAAGCACCTGGTTCCTGGCTTCGGATCAGCACGGTGCGCCGGCCATAGCGTTCCAGCCACGGAGGCCATTGGAGGGTGAACCAACGGAAAAGGAAGACCTTTCTCTCTGTCTCTCACTCTCTCACTGTCCACTCTGCCTGTCAAAAAATAAAAATAAAATAAATTTAAAAAAAAGAGAGAGAAAGAGAAAGTGATGGGGGAGACTGGGTGCTTCAGAGAGAGGGTCTGGTATGAGGATCAGCCACCAACTGACCTCCCTGCAAAATACTCAGGGAAGGAGTGCCAATGGTCTTGGCACAGTGGGTTAAACTGCTGTTTTTCTAGGCTGGTATCTCATATCCAGTGATGGTTGGACTCCTGGCTGATGCACTTCTTGGGGCCATCACTGTGGCATAGCCTCACCGCCCCCACACTGCCCTCCAATCACAGTTCAGGCCAGCGGCCCGTTGCAGCGCTGCTAGGCGCCACCATTGACGCTAACACAGAGAGAGGGTAGAGGCGGCGGCGGTGTGGCCGGCGGCCATCATGGACTCCCGAAGCCCGCACTCCACGGCTCCACTGCAGCCACAGCAGAAGGTTCTGGTTCTCAGGTCCCAGGAGCAATGCGCAGGGAGCCCAGGCTGCGGCCTTGAGCTGCTTTTCTTGCGGGGGCTGGGTTTTCCTGGACCCTAGGGCACCTCACCCACCGCCTAGACCTGGAGCGACTGAGCTGGGCTCCGCAAGGGCAGGAGGAAGATGTGGATCTGCCCAGTGGGGATCCAAACAGGGGAAAGAGCCCTCGGAGCCCCGTGACAGGAGATCCCCGCGGCAGGGACGGATTCCGGCGCCCCCTGGAGGCTGCAGGGCCTGACTGCCCAATTCCTACCCGGCCAGGGCGCTCAGGCCGAAGTGCTGGAGGGCAGGGGTTAACCATCTCATCCTGGCACCTGGCTCAGCCACACGGCGCGGAGACCCTCCCAGGGAACAGAAGAGACAGGTGACGGAGGACAGCCAGAGTGAAAAACTTTATTACCAACCGATTTCAACAAGAGAATGGGGGAAGCCCCTAGCAACGTGGACAGCATCTCCCCCCGCGGCAGGCAGGGTGAGGGAAGGATGGGGACGCCCCCCATCCCAGGGGCCACGCTCCCTCCACCCTGCTGGGGGGGGGGGGTCTGGGACCTCTTCACTCAGGACGGCAGCATTCTGAGTGACCACAGGCCATGCCTGGGGCAGGTGCGCGGCGCGGGTCCAGCACATGACTCCTCCAGGCTGCCATCACCAGGGGGGCGTCATGGGCTGAGGGTTCTGGAGATACGACATCACCACGGCGGAGATGGACAGCCTGGAGGCAGGCAAAGAGGGGTGTGCCCAGGATGGGGGGCGGGGGCCAACCCGCCCCTCATCTAAGAGCCCCCACCCCTAGGTAAAGCCTCACATGAAGCTGCTCATCATCTGCTTGGTGTCCTCAGAGCTGCGCGAGTTGGCAAAGCTGATGAAGGAACAGTAGACGGCGACCCAGGCGCACCACTTCAGCTGGGGAAGGCAGGGGGCCGGCTGCTCAGACCGTGAGTCCCCCGACCCCACCCCCACCCCCACCCCATTCCACACTGTGCGGGGCGCGGGTGGACATTCGGGCCAGCAGGGGCGGCTCGAGCACTCGGGCGCCTGCCGCCTACATGGGAGACTTGGACTGGGCGCCTGGCGCCTGGCTCCTGGCTCCAGGTCCCAGCCCAGGCCCCGCGATTTCTGGCATTTGGGAAGTCAATCAACAGACGGGGCTCTAGGTATGTCTGTCTCTCTGCCCGTCCTCCTTTCACTCCACCCGCCCTCCCTAGATCCCAATAGTAAGTAGAAGATCTCATGTCTACTTTTTAAAATGATCCCACTTTGTCCAGTTGAGACCCTGCCCCCCCCCGGAAGTGGCTCCATCCCGCCCCCTTCGGTACTCAGCTCCAGGTTCAGTTCCCAAGCTTGGTCTCTGACCCACCGAGTTCCCTGAGGCCCAAGAATGGCCTGAGACATCGCTCCATGCTGCCCACCACCATCACTTTTTCCAGAAATTTCCTCCAAGTTGCTTCAAAGGCTGCCTCCACCCTCAGGCCTGAGAGGCGCCCCAAGCTGGCTTTCGAGGCCCCGCCCCTTATCTCTGGCTGGCCTCAGGCCCCGCCCCTCGCCGCTGGCCGGACGCCCCGCTTCCACCGGATCCCGCCCCCCCGCCCCCATTCTCGGGCTGAGCCACGCCCACGGAAACCCAGCCCCGCCCACCTTAAGCATTAGCCCGCACATGCTGAAGATCATGCCCAGCAGGTTCATGTAGTCTGGCGTCGGGTCATCCAAGGCCGGGTTACACTCACTCGGCGGGGGCTTGTACCTGAGACAGGCTCAAGAGTCAGGGACACTCAAGTCTCGCCCCCAGGACAGGCAGCGCCTCCCTTGGCCCCGACCCGCACCCCGACCCGTCACCACAACGCTGGGGTCCTCCCTCACCTCAGCACTTTGTTGGGCCTCCGTGGGTCCGACATATTGTTGGTGGACATTGCGCCCGGAAGGGCCAGCTTGCGTCTCTTCCGCTCCCGGTGCCGCCGCTTCCGGTGCGGGAGCGGAGGATACCTTTTAGAGTAACACCCACAGTCCTGAGGCTTCCGTTCCACACGGCGGATGCCAAGACTTTCTCCAGGAAGAAGAGGAAAAAAAAAACTAAACGACACCCAAAATATTCCTTAAAAAGTGGAAGTGTTATGAGGAGGGGGGACTTGAGAGAGCGGGCTTCGATATTCTCAACATCAGTCACCACAATATTGACGGCTTGAATCCGGAAGTGAGAAACCGGAAATAGGTCTGGGGGACAATAATAAGGTTACACCCAAGCGTGCCGGGACCGCGGAGCCATGGCTTTTCCCGAGCCGAAGCCGCGGGCCCCGGAACTGCCGCAGAAGCGGTTGAAGACGCTGGACTGCGGGCAGGGGGCCGTGCGGGCGGTGCGGTTTAATGGTGAGCGCCTCCTTCGTGCCGCGGCCTCCTCCCGCCTCCTGAGGGTCTGCGGCCCCGTAACCGCCCCCCGTCCGCGCCCGGTGTTCCCCAGTGGACGGCAATTACTGCCTGACGTGCGGCAGCGACAAGACCCTGAAGCTCTGGAACCCGCTGCGGGGGACACTGCTGCGGACGTACAGCGGCCACGGCTACGAGGTGCTGGACGCGGCCAGGTGAGCCGCGCGGGCCGGGACCGGGGAGCGCCGAGGCCAGGATCGGGGTGGGGGAGGTGGACGGCCACCTTCTCTCCACCACCTCCTCTTCCCGCCCTGCAGCTCCTTTGACAACAGCAGTCTGTGCTCCGGCGGCGGGGACAAGGCGGTGGTGCTGTGGGATGTGGCATCGGGGCAGGTTGTGCGCAAATTCCGAGGCCATGCCGGGGTGAGTGCAAACCGGGAGGCCCCCTGCCCTCCCCCCAATCCCAAACCCTGAGCCCATGGAGGGTGGACCGGACCGCCACTCCTGACAGCCTGCCTGGATGTCCTTCCCCCATGGGCCCATCAGCAAGCCCCGCCCTCTCACCTCCCCCATCCCCTAGGCTGCGCCCTTGCCCCAGTCCTCCCAAAGTCCAGCCTCCTCTGAGTGGCAGTTCTTGTTCCTCAGAAGGTGAACACGGTGCAGTTTAATGAGGAGGCCACGGTCATCCTGTCTGGTGAGTCTGGGGTCTTAAGAGTGAGGGGCCGAGGGGCCATCCCCACCCCACCCCCTCTATAGGTGACCCCCATTTCATGGTGGCTTTGCAGGCTCCATCGACTCCAGCATCCGCTGCTGGGACTGCCGCTCAAGAAGACCTGAGCCAGTGCAGAAGCTGGACGAAGCCAAGGACAGCGTCTCCAGCGTGAAGGTGTCGGACCACGAAGTCCTGGCAGGGTGAGTAGACCCTTGGTCTTAGTATTTATTTATTTGAAAAGCAGAGTTACAGAGAGAGAGGGAGAGACAGAAAGATCTTGCATCCCCTGGTTCTCTTCCCAGCTGGTTGCAACGGCCCGAGCTGTGCCGATTCAAAGCCAGGAGCCAGGAACTTCTTCTGGGTCTCCCACGCGATGCAGGGGCCCAAGCACCTGGGCCATCTTCCGCTGCTTTCCCAGGCCATAGCAGAGAGCTGGACCGGAAGTGGAGCAGCCAGGACTCGAACTGGCACCCTTATGGGATGCCGGCACTACAGACAGTGGCTTAACCGGCACACAGCACTGGCCCCTAGACCCAGGATCTAATCCTTCCCCAGCCGTGCCGTGGAGGATCAGAGCTGCCTCTGCACCTGCATCAAATCTGCTTTCTTCCTCACCACTGCTCGTTCACAGCGCTGTGCAGTGTGTGCCTCCCCGACCCGCCCAACGTGGACCCCTTGGCTTTTTTTTTTTTTAAGATTTTATTTTTAGGGGCTAGTGCTGTGGCATAGTGGGTAAAGCCCCCAACTGCAGTGCCACCATCCCATATGGGTGCGGGTTCGAGACCCGGATGCTTCTCTTCCAATCTAGCTCTGTGCTGTGGCCTGGGAAAGCAGTAGAAGATGACCCAAGTGCTTGGGCCCCTGCACCTGCGTGGGAGACCCGGAAGAAGCTCCTGGCTCCTGGCTCCTGGCTTCAGATCAGCACAGCTCCGGCCGTTGCGGCCAACTGGGGAGCGTACCAGCAGATGGAAGACCTCTCTCTCTGCCTCTGCCTTTCTGTAACAAAAAGAAAGATTTGTTATTTTTTTGAAAGAATGATAAAGAGAACTTTCTTTTAAAAAGATTTATTTATTTTAGGTAGAGAGAGGACTTCCATCCACTGGTTCAGTCCCCAAATGGCCACACGGGCAGGGCTGGGCCAGGCCAAAACCAGGAACTCCACCCAGGCTCCCACATAAGTGGCACATGCCCAGGTGTTTGGGCCGTCTTCTGCTCCTTTCCCAGGTGCGTCAGCAGGGAGCCGGGTCAGAAGCAGAGCAGCCAGGACTGGACCACAACACTGGCCCAGTTGCAAGATCATTTTAATAGGCTTTATTTTCTACTCTAGAATGGGGCGAAGCTTTTATTCTGTAAAATAGGCTGACAGCTCCTATGAGCTGAGCAGAGATTGGTTTTATAAACAGGGAAGAACAGAAGGTAGATTGGATTTTCCAGGGACGAGATTGTAGTCTAGCAGATTAAGCCACTGTGTACGACACTGGTATCCCATCTGCGCATTGGTTTGAGTCCCGGCTGCTCCACTTCCCGTCTAGCTTTCTGCCATGGCCTGGGAAAGCAGTGGAAGATGGCCTGAACAGTTGGGCCCCTGCACCCACATGGGAGACCCAGATGAAGCCCCTGGCTCCTGGCTTCAGCATGGCCCAGCCCCAGTGGATGGAAGACCTCTCTAACTCTTTCAAATAAATATTTAAAAATAAGTAGAAAAGTAACTGCTTAGTTGAGTGCCAGGTTATATCAGGTTACCTTTCTTGCCTCTTTGGGAAACTTGGCTGTTTCCTGGTTCTTTGGTTTTTTTTTTAAAGGGGTGTTTACTTATTTGTTCTTTTTTTGTTTTGTTTTGTTTTTTTGTTTTGTTTTTTGACAGGCAGAGTGGACAGTGAGAGAGAGAGACAGAGAGAAAGGTCTTTGCCGTTGGTTCACCCTCCAATGGCTGCCGCGGTCGGCGCAGTGCGGCCGGCGCACTGCGCTCATCTGATGGCAGGAGCCAGGTACTAGGTGCTTTTTCCTGGTCTCCCATGGGGTGCAGGGCCCAAGCACTTGGGCCATCCTCCACTGCACTCCCGGGCCACAGCAGAGGGCTGGCCTGGAAGAGGGGCAACCGGGACAGAATCCGGCGCCCCGACCGGGACTAGAACCCGGTGTGCCGGCGCCGCAAGGCGGAGGATTAGCCTG
>CM027392.1:7644081-7657841 GCA_015711505.1 Sylvilagus bachmani | reverse complement strand
CTTGCCCCTCCCGCGCAGGGCGCCTGGAGTTTGCCAACGGTGGCTGGGTGATGAACGACGAGGCGGCCACCCACTATGGCGCCATCGTGGACCAGATGACGCTGGGGCTGCGCTTCCTGCAGGACACGTTCGGCGACGACGGGCGCCCCCGTGTGGCCTGGCACATCGACCCCTTTGGGCACTCTCGGGAACAGGCTTCGCTTTTTGCGCAGGTGCTGTGTGGTCCTCTCTTAGGCCCACCTCTTCACTTGCCCTGACTCCTACCTTGGTCATTCAAGCCCCGCCTTTTCCCTGCCATCTCCCTTGGGCCATCCTTGGCCTAATGAAACCCTTCCCATTGGGCTATTTGTGAGTCCTGGCAAGTCTCAACCCAAGGCTGACCCCAACTCAGTGGTTCCATTCCCCTCGCCAACACCACCCCCTTCTCAGGTTTCTTGCTCCTTTCCAAGAGGAGTGACAGGTGGAGGCCTTGGCTGCTCTAAAACCAGCTCCATTCCCACGTTCTGACCCCAGCCACCTTGACTGTGGAAGGCGACGCCTTCCTTGTGGCATTGATGTTGCTAGGCAAGTGGAGATGGATTCTGACAATGGTCCCACCTCCTTGCAGAGGCCACATGGTGCGCTTTGACTCCTCCCAAAGCTTTTATTTATTTTTATATTTAAATATAATTATAAATTTTAAAAAATCTATAAACCTTTTATTTAAGGTATAGAAATTTGTGCATTTCATATATACAAATTTAGGAACATAGTGATTCTTCCCACCCTAGCCTCCCTCCCTCCCACACTCCCACTTTTCTTTCTCCACCCTCTTCTATTCAAATTCTTATTTTTTATTTTGATCAATTTTCAATTATCCTTATACACATGAGGTTAACCCTACACTAAGTAAAGAGTTCAACAAATAATATTAAAAAAAAACTTTTCCTCAACAGTTTAGACAAGGTCTGTTCAAAGTCATCACATCTCAAAGTGTCAATTTCACTTCTATAAATTACCTTTTAGGTACTCTATGAATTACCACGGATCAGAGAGAATATATGGTATTTGTCTTTTTTGGGACTGGTTTATTTCACTAAACATAATAGTTTCCAATTGCATCCATTTTTTTTTTTTTTTGCAAATGATAGGATTTCATTTTTTATCACTGTGTAGTATTCCGTGGGGTGCCTATACCATAATTGCTTTTTGAAAAAGATTTATTTTATTTATTTGAAAAAGAGAGAGAGAAAGAAGCCTTCCATCTGATGAGTCACTCTCCAAATGGCCACAACAGCTGGAGCTGAGCCGATTCAAAGCCAGGAGCCAGGAGCCTAGTCTAGGTCTCTCACATGGATGCAGGGGCCCAAGGACTGAGGCCATCATCTGCTACTTTCCCAGGTGCATTAGTAGGAAGCTGAATCAGAAGTGCAGCAGCCAGGACTTGAGCAGGCACCTATATGGGATGCTGGCACTGAGGACCAGGGCTTTGACCTTCTGCGCTACAGCACTGGCCCCAATAAACCATAATTTCTTTATCCAGTCTTCAGTTGAAGAACATCTGGGTTGATTCCATATTAAACTATCATGAATTGAGCTGTAATAAACTTGGGGGTACAGATAGCTCTTTCATATGGTGATTTTATTTGTTTTGGGTAAATTCCTGGGAGTGTGATGGCTGGGTCATGTGTTAGATCTATTTTCAGATCTCTGAGGAAACTCCATTCTGTCTTCCACAATGGTTGTACTAGTTCACATTCCCATCAACAGTGAATTAGGGTATCCTTCTCCTCATATCCTCTCCAGCATTTACTGTTTTTTGATTTTCAGATGACAGCCATTCTAATGGGGGTGAGGGGAAACCTCCTTGTGGTTTGGAGTTGCATTTCCCTGATGGCTAGTGATCTTGAGCATTTTTTTCATATGTTGTTGGCTATTTGGATTTCCTCTTTTGAAAAAAGTCTGTTTAAGTCCTTTGCCCATATCTTAACTGGATTGTTTATTTTTTTTTGCTGAGTTTCTTGAACTCTTTATGTATTTATATATTCTGGATATTAATCTTTTATCAGTTGCATTGTTTGCAAATATTTTCTCCCATTTTGTTGGCTGCCTCTTCACTTTGCATTTTTTTTTTCAGTACAGAAGCTTCTTAGCTTGATGTAATCCCATTTGTCAATTTGGGCTTTGATTGCCTGTGCCTCTGGGGTCTTTTCCAAGAAGTCTTGCCTATGCTAATCTCTTTCAGGGGTTCCCCAATGTTCTCTAATAATTTGATGGCATTGGATTATAGGTCTAGGTCTTTGATCCATTTTTGTGCATTTTTGTATAAGGTGGAAGGTAGGGGTCTTGCTTCATACTTCTGCATGAAATCCAGTTTTCTCTGCAGAGATCCAGTTTTCTCAGCAACATTTGTTGAACAGACTATCCTTGCTCTGGGGATGGAATTTAGCTCCTTTCTGAAAGTTTAGTTGTAGACATGTGGATTGATTTCTGGAGTTTCTATTCTGTTCCATTGATCTACCCATCTGTTTTTGTGCTGGTACCAGGCTGTTTTGAGTATAACTGTCCTACAGTATGTCTTGAAATCTAATATTGTGAAACCTCTGGCTTTGTATTTGCTGTAGAAGATTGCTTTAGTTATTTGAGGTCTTCTGTTTTTCCATATGTATTTCAGTATTGTTTTTTCTAGATCTGAGAAGGATGTCATTGGTACTTTGATTGGGATCGCATTGAATCTGTAAATTGTGTTTGGTAGTTCAGGCATTTTGATGCTATTGATTCTTCCAATCCGTGAACATGGATGATCCCCCCCCCCCCTTTGTGTATCTTCTTCTATTTCTTTTTAATTTTTTTTCCAAAGCTTTTAAAGAAACTTGATTTTAGCTCCACTGTCTACCTGTGCTCTGCCTACCTCTCCCAAGCCAAGGGGAGCTTGATGGTAGAAGGCTGGGCACTCATTCCTGGTGCCCTCTCCTCCCCACCTCCAGATGGGCTTTGATGGCATCTTCTTGGGGCGTGTGGATTATCAAGATAAAGAGATGCGGACGAAGAAGCAGGAGATGGAGATGGTGTGGCGGGCCAGCGCCAGCCTGCAGCCCCCAACCGCTGACCTCTTCACTGGTGAGGCTGTGGGGTGAGCTGAGCCATCACCCAGGGCCCCAGACTCACAAAGGCCCTGGGCTTCATGTAGTGCTCCGCTGCCAGTGTCTTAAAGAATCTTGTTCCATTGTGAACAAGAGCCTAGAGTTTTCTTATGCACTGGGCGCTGCACATTCTAACACTTGCCATGGGTCAGGCATGACCAGTTTTGACCCTAGGGTGATTCTGGGGCACAGGGTCACTCCCTGAACATTGTGTTGGCCACAGGTGTGCTCCCCAATGTTTATCATCCGCCAAAGGATCTGTGCTGGGACCTGCTGTGTCACGACAACCATGTGGTGGATGTCCCTGCTGACCCTGGATACAATGCCAAGGAACTGGTTCATTACTTCCTGGATGTGGCCACTTACCAGGTAACTCTGTGTCCAGAACCTGTGGACTTGAGGTGTACAATGCACACAGCTTTTCCCATGGCCCAGACATTGCCCGACACCTGCTCATAGCCCTTGGGGGAAGGTACTGTTCCTGTCACAGTCTGTCCCCATCTGGATTTGCATACATTCCTCACTGAGCATGCAGGTGACAGCATAGCACTGTGCTTTCACAGCACTGGGTCTCAGTGTTCTCATCTGGGGAGTGGGTGCATGAGAACCACTCATAGCCAGAGTCTCTTTGTGTGGCCATACCCTCTCATGATAACATCCCACACACGAATTCTGGGTCACGTGTCATGAGTCTGAAACCACTCATGGAAATGGGTATAGAAAAAAGAAGCATGAATATTTGAAACTTTTTACACCAAAATAAATCCATCATTTATGCTTTTTAAAAGATTAATTTCAGGGCCACATTGTGGCAAAACATGTAAAGCCACCATGTGCAATGTCATCATCCCATACAGGCGCCAGTTGGTGTCCCAGTTACTCCACTTCCAATCCAGCTCCCTGATAATGACCTGGGAAAGCAGTGGAAGATGGTCCAAGTGCTTGGGCCCCTGCACCCACATGGGAGGCCTGGATAAACCTCCTGCCTTCTGGCTTCAGCTTGGCTCAGACTTGGCTGTTGTAGCAACTTGGGGAGTTGGAAATTAACTCTCTCTCTCTCTGCCTCCTTCTCTCTCTGTAACTCTATTAAATACATAAATAAATCTTTAAGAAAAAATATTTGTTTCATGTATTTGAAAGAGTGGGAGAAAAAAGGAGAGAGACTATGCTGTCTCACTCCACAAATTGCGTAAGAGTGGCCTCTGGAACTTCATCCGGGTCTCACATGGGTGGCCCCTTGAACTTAGGTCATCTTCATCTGCTTTCCCAAGCATGTAATCATGGGATGTAATACGTTTTCTAAGTCACAAAGCTGGCCCCTAGACTATTTTTTAAAGATTTATACATTTAAAGGCAGAGTGACAAAGTGAGAATGAGAGAGAGAGGGGGAGGGAGGGAGGGAGAGAGAGTGTGTGTCTATATGTTAGTTTATTTCACAAATGCCTGCCAGCAGTCAGGGCTGGGTGAGACTGAAGCTAGGAACCCAGAACTCCACCGGGATCTCCCCCATAAGGGGCAGCAACCTAAGTACTTGAGCCTGACCTGATGTCTCCCGGACTACTCATTAGCAGGAAGCTGGAATGAGGAGTGGAGCTGGGACCTGAACAAGGCACTTTGATATGGGATGTGGGCATCCCAGGAAGCATCTTTTACTTTTAAGAAATATTGATTTATTTTAAAGAAAGGAGAGGGAGAGAAAAGTCTTCCATCTGCTGTTTCACAGCCTGGTGGCTGCAGCAGCATCTGGATGAAGCCAGGAGCCAGGAGCTTCCTCTGGGTCTCCCTTGAGGGTGGCAGGAACCCAATCACTTGAGCCATCTGCTGCTGCCATTCCCAGGCTATTATCACAGAGCTGGATCGGAAGTGGAGAAGGCAGGGCTTGAACCAGTGACCATGCGGGATGACAGCATCGCACACAATGACTTTACCCGCTATGCCACAACACTGAACCTCCCAGGAAACATCTTAACCACTGCACCAAATACTTGCCCTGCACTGATATTCTTTTTTATATATTATTTATTTCATTGTTTCCTGCACTGATATCTTTTTCTATTAGAAATTGTTGTTTTAATAAGATCATCATTTTTAAGAAAGCTTTTATTTAATGAATACAAATATCATAGGTACAACTTTAGGAATATAGCGGTTCTTTCCCCCATACCTGCCCTCTAACCCCCCACTCCCATCCTACCCCCTACTTCCTCTCCCATCTAAGAATCAATTTTAATTAACTTTATACAGAAGAACAACTCTATACTATAGAGTTTGCACCCACACAGACACACAAAGTAGAAAGTACTTTACAGTTAATTCTCATAGTACAACTCATTAAGGACAGAGGTCCTACATGGGGACAAAGTGCACAGCGACTCCTGTTGTAGATTTAACAATTGACACTCTTATTTATGGCATCAGTGATCTCCCAAGACTCTTGACATGAGCTGCCAAGGCTATGGAAGCCTTTTGAGTGCACGAATTCTGTCAGTATTTAGACAGGGCCATAAACAAAGTGAAAGTTCTCTCCTCCCTTCAGAGAAAGGTACATCCTTCTTTGATGGCCCCATCTTTCCCCTGGGATCTCACTCACAGAGAACTTTCATGTAGATCATTTTTTCCCACAGTCCCTTGGCTTTCCATGCCTGAAATGCTGTCATGGGCTTTTTAGACATACCTGAATGCCTTAAGGGCTTATTCTGAGATTAGAGTGCTGGTTAGGGCGTTTGTCATTCTATGAGTCTGCTGTGTGGTCTGCTTCCATGTTGGAACATTCTCTCCTTTTAGTTCTCTCTATTGTTATTACCAGACACTTGGTCTTATATATGTGATCCCTTTGACACTTAATCCTATCTATATGATCAATTACAGACTTAATATTATCACTTTAACACATAAGATGACATTAGTACCAGCTTAATGGGATTTGGAGTCCCATGGCAAGTTTTTAAATTTACCTGTAGGGGTAACACCATGGGAATGTGTTCAGAACTGTACATCTCTCTCCTCTCTTATTCCCACTCTTATTTTTTACTGGGGTCTATTTTCAATTGGATTTAAACACTTATGAATAATTCTGTGTTAAAAAAAGAGTTCAACCAATGGTATTAAGTAGGAAAAGAAAATAATAAAAATAAGTTAATAAGTTGTACCTCAACAGTCAAGACAAGGACTGTTCAAGTCATTGCTTCTCACAGTGTCAATTTCACTTCTGCAGGTTTCCTTTTAGGTGCTCTGTTACTTATCACAGATCAGGGAGAACATATGATATTTGTCTGGGACTGTCTTATTTCACTAAGTAGGATTTTTCCAGATTCATCCATGTTGTTGCAAATGACAAGATTTTTTTACTGCTGTGTAGTATTCCATAGAGTACATATCCCATAATTTCTTTATTCAGTCTTCTGTTGATGGGCATTTAGGTTGATTCCGTGTCTTAGCTATTGTGAACTGAGCTGCAGTGAACATGGGGGTGCAGATAATTCTTTTATTTGCTGATATCATTTCCCTTGGGTAAATTCCTAGGAGTGGGATGGCTGGGTTGTATGGTAGGTCTATATTCAGGTTTCTGAGGTATCTCCAAACTGTCCTCCATACTGGTTTTATTAATTTGCATTCCCACCAACAGTAGATCAGGGTACCTTTTCCCCCACATCCTCACCAGCATTTGTTGTTTGTAGATTTCTGTATGAAAGCCATTTTAACTGGGGTGAGGTAAAACCTCATTGTGGTTTTGATTTGCATTTCCCTGATGGCTAGTGATCCTGAGTATTTTTCCACATGTCTTTTGGCCATTTGGATTTCCTCTTTTGAAAAATGTCTATTTAAGTCCTTGGCCAATCTCTCTCTCTCTCTTATTTTGACAGGCGGAGTTAGACAGTGAAAGAGAGACAGAGAGAAAGGTCTTCCTTGGGTTGGTTCACCCCCTAAATGGCTGCTATGGCTGGCGCGCTGCGCCAATCTAAAGCCAGGAGCCAGGTACTTCCTCCTGGTCTCCCATGTGGGTGCAGGGCCCAAGGACTTGGGCCATCCTCCGCTGTCTTCCCGGGCCACAGCAGAGAGCTGGACTGGAAGAGGAGCAACTGGGACAGAACCAGCGCCCCAACCAGGGCTAGAACCCAAAGTACCGGCGCTGTAAGTGGAGGATTAGCCTAGTGAGCCTCGTGAGCCTAATGAGCACAAAAATCAACAGCCTTTGTATACACAGGCAATGCTCTGGCTGAGAAAGAACTTCTAAGATCAATCCCATTCACAATAGCCACACAAACAATCAAATACCTTGTAATAAACTTAACCAAAGATGTTAAAGATCTCTAAGATGAGAATTACAAAATCTTAAAGAAAGAAATAGAAGAGGATACCAAAAAATGGAAAAATCTTCCATGCTCATGGGTTGGAAGAATCAACATCATCAAAATGTCCATTCTCCCAAAAGCAATTTATAAATTCAATGCGATACCAATCAAAATACCAAAGACATTCTTCTCAGATCTGGAAAAAATGATGCTGAAATTCATATGGAGACACAGGAGATCTCGAATAGCTAAAGCAATCTTGTACAACAAAAACAAAGCCAAAGGCATCACAATACCAGATTTCAGGACATACTACAGGACAGTTGTAATCAAAACAGCATGGTACTGGTACAGAAACAGATGGATAGGTAAATGGAACAGAATAGAAACACCAGAAATCAACCCAAACATCTACAGCCAACTTGTATTTGATCAAGGATCCAAAACCAATCCCTGGAGCAAGGACAGTCTATTCAATAAGTGGTGCTGGGAAAACTGGATTTCCACATGCAGTAGCATGAAATAAGACCCTTACCTTTCACCTTACACAAAAATCCACTCAATATGGATTAAAGACCTAAATCTATGACTTGACAAATTCTTAGAGAACATCTGAGAAACCCTGCAAGATATAGGTAATGGCAAAGACTTCTTGGAAAATACCCCAGAAACACAGGCAGTCAAAGCCAAAATTAACATTTGGGATTACATCAAATTGATGTTTCTGTACTACAAAACAGTCAGGAAAGTGAAGAGGCAACTGACAGAATGGGAAAAATATTTGAAAACTGCAATGGATAAAAGGTTAATAAATAGAATCTACAAAGAGATCAAGAAACTCCACAACATCAAAACAAACAACCCGCTTAAGAGATGGGCCAAGGACCTCAATAGACATTTTTCAAAAGAGGAAATCCAAATGGCCAACAGACACATGAAAAAATGTTCAAAATCACTAGCAATCAGGGAAATGCAAATCAAAACCACAATGAGGTTTCATCTCACCCCAGTGAGAATGGCTCACATTCAGAAATCTACCAAAAACAGATGCTGGCGAGGATGTGGGGAAAAAGGGACACTAACCCACTGTTGGTGGGAATGCAAACTGGTAAAGCCACTATGGAAGTCAGTCTGGAGATTCCGCAGAGACCTGAATATAGCCCTACCATACAACCCAGCCATCCCACTCCTTGGAATTTACCCAAAGGAAATTAAATTGGCAAATAAAAAAGTGTTCTGCACCTTAATGTTTCTTGCAGCTCAATTCACAATAGCTAAGACCTGGAATCAACCCAAATGCCCATCAACAGTAGACTGGATAAAGAAATTATGGGACATGTACTCTATAGAATACTATAAAGGAGTCAAAAACAATGAAATCCAGTCATTTGCAACAGAATGGAGGAATCTGGAAAACATCATGCTGAGTGAATTAAGCCAGTCCCAAAGGGACAAATATCATATGTTCTCCCTGACTGGTGGCAACTAATCGAGCACCAAAAAGGAAACCTGTTGAAGTGAAATGGACACTTTAAGAAACAGTGACTTAATCAGCCCTTGTCCCGACTGTTGATGTACAATTTAATACTTTATCCCTTTTAGTATTTTTTTGTTCTACTTAATAGTATTGGTTGAACTCTGTAATTAACACACAATTATTCTTAGGTGTTCAAATTTAATTGAAAAGTGATCCCTGTTAAATATAAGAGTGGGAATAAGAGAGGGAGGAGATGTACGATTTGGGACATGCTCAAGCTGACTTTCCCCAAGTGATGGAGTTAGAAATGTGCCAGGGGATTCCAATACAATCCCATCAAGGTGGCATGTACCAATGCCATCTCACTAGTCCAAGTGATCAATTTCAGTTCACAATTGATCATACTGATAGGTCTAAGAGTCAAAGGGATCGCATAAACAAGACTAGTGTCTGCTAATACTAACTGATAGAATCAAAAAGGGAGAGAATGATCCAACATGGGAAGCGGGATACACAGCAGACTCATAGAATGGCAGATGTCCTAAACAGCACTCTGTCCTCAGAATCAGCCCTTAAGGCATTCATATCTGGCTGAAGAGCCCATGAGAGTATTTTAGGCGTGGAAAGCCAAGACACTCTGGCAAAGAAACAAACAAAAAAACCCAAAAACCTAAATGAAAGATCTCTGCGAGTGAGATCCCAGTAGAAAGAATGGGCCTTTAAAGAAGGAGGTACCTTTCTCTGAAGGGAGGAGAGAACTTCCACTTTGACTATGACCTTGTTGAAATAAGATTGAAGTCAGGGAACTCAAAAGGCTTCCATAGCCTTGGCAACTCATGACTAGAGCCTAGGGAGACTGGTGACACCTTAAACAAGAGTGTCAATTTGTTAAGTTAACAGCAAGAGTCACTGTGCACTTACTCCTCATGTAGGATTTCTGTCCCTAATGTGTTGTCCAATGTGAATTAATGCTATGACTAGTACTCAAACAGTATTTTTTTAAACTTTTATTTAATTAATATAAATTTCCAAAGTACAGCTTATGGATTACAACGGCTCCCCCCCCCCATAACTTCCCTCCCACCCGCAATCCTCCCCTTTCCCTCTCCCTCTCCCCTTCCATTCACATCAGGATTCATTTTCAATTCTCTTTATATACAGAAAATCCGTTTAGTATATATTAAGTAAAGATTTCAACAGTTTGCACCCACATAGAAACACAAAGTGAAAAATACTGTTTGAGTACTAGTTATAGCCTTAAATCACAATGTACAGCACATTAAGGACAGAGATCCTACATGAGGAGTAAGTGCACAGTGACTCCTGTGGTTGACTTAATAAATTGACACTCTTGTTTATGGCGTCAGTAATCTCCCTATGCTCCAGTCTTGAGTTTCCAAGGCTATGGAAGTCTTTTGAGTTCGCCAACTTCAATCTTATTCCCACAGGGTCATAGTCAAAGTGGAAGTTCTCTCCTCCCTTCAGAGAAAGGTACCTCCTTCTTTGATGACCTGTTCTTTCCACTGGGATCTCACTCACAGAGATCTTTCATTTAGGTCATTTTTTTTGACAGACTGTCTTGGCTTTCCATGCCTGAAATACTCTCATGGGCTTTTCAGCCGGATCCGAATGCTGTTAGGGCTGATTCTGAGGACAGAGTGCTGTCAAACAGTATTTTACACTTTATGTTCTGTGTGGGTGCAAACTGATCAAATCTTTACTTAATATATACTAAATTGACCTTCTGTCTATAAAGATAATTGAAAATGAATCTTGATGTGAATGGAAGGGGAGAGGGAGCAGGAAATGGGAGGGTTGCGGGTGAGAGGGAAGTTATGGGGGGGGGAAGCCATTGTATTCCATAAACTGTACTTTGTATATTTATATTTACTAAATAAAAGTTAAAAAAAATTTAAAAAAGAATGGACATTTTGATGATACTGATTTTTCCAATCCATGAACATGGAAGATTTTTCCATTTTTTGGTATCCTCTATTACTTTCTTTAATGTTTTATAAATCTCATCATAGAGATCTTTAACATCCTTAGTTAAATTTATTCCAAGCTATTTGTTTTTTGTAGCTGTTGTGAATTGGATCGATCTTATAAATTCTTTCTCAGCCATGACATTGTCTGTCTATGCAAAAGCTATTGATTTTTGGGTATTGGCTTTACATCATTCTACTTACCAAACCCTTCTATGAGTTCCAATAGTCTCTTAGTGGAGCTTTTTAGATCCTCTCTCTATATAGAAACATGTCATCTGCAAATAGGAGTAGTTTGACCTCCTCCTTCCCAGTTTGTATCCCTTTGAATTATTTTTCTTGGCTAATGGCTCTGGCTAAAACTTCCAGGACTATACAGGATAGGAATGATTAGAATGGCATTCCTCTGTGGTACCAGATCTCAGTGGGAATGCTTCTAACTTTTCCTCATTCATGCTGGCTGTGAGTTTGTCATAAATTGTCTTGATTGTGTTGAGGAATGTTTCTTCTATACCCAATTTGCTTAGAGTTTTCATCATGAAAGAGTGATTTTTTTTATCAAATGCTTTTTCTGCATCTATTGAAATAATCATATGGTTTTTGTTCAGCAGTTTGTTAATGTGATGCATCACATTGATTTGCAGATGCTGAATCATCACTGCATACCAGGTATAAATCCCACTTGATCTAGGTGGATGATCTTTCTGATGTGTTGTTGGATTCATTTACTCAGAATTTGTTGAGGATTTTTGCTTCTATTCATTAGGGAAATTGGCCTCTAACCCTCTTTCTCTATTGCACCTTTTTCAGGTTTAGGAATTAAAGTGATGCTGGCATTGTAGAAGGAATTTGGGAGGATTCCCTCTCTTTCAATTCTTTTGAATAACTTGAGAAGAATTGGAGTTAGCTCTTCTTTAAATGAGTGGTAGTATTCAGCAGCGAAGCCATCTAGTCCTGGGCTTTTTTATGTTGGGAGGGCCTTTATTGCTGATTCAATTTCCATCTTGCTTATGGGACTGTTTAGGTTTTCTATGTCCTCATGGCTGAATTTACATAGGATGTATGTGTCCAGGAATCTATCCATTTCTTCTAGGTTTTACAGTTTGTTGGCATACAGCTCTTTGTAGTAATTCCTGATGATTCTTTTTATTTCTGTGGTGTCTGTTGTTACATTTCATTTTTCATCCCTAATTTTATTGATTTGGGTCTTCTCTCTCCTTTTTTTTTTTTTTTTGGTTAGTTGGGCCAATGGTGTTTCAGTTTTATTTATTTTTTCAAAACACCAGCTCTTTGTTTTGCTGATCTTTTGTATTGTATTTTTGGATTAAATTTTGTTGATTTTTTTCTCTAATTTTAATTATTTCTTTTCTTCTACTGGTTTTGGGTTTGGTTTGCTGTCATTTTTCTAGATCCTTGAGATGCATTGATAGCTCATTTATTTGGTGCTTTTCCATTTTCTTGATGTAGGCACCAATTGCTTTAAACTTTCCTCTTAGGACTGCTTTTGCTGTATCCCATAATTTTTGATATATTGTGTTGTCATCCTCATTTGTTTCCAGAAAATTTTAAATTTCTCTTTTGATTTCTTCTATGATCCACTGTTCATTCAGGAGCATGTTATTTAGTCCCCATGTGTTTGCATATGCTCTAGAGATTCCTGAGTTGCTGATATCCAGCTTCATTCCATTGTAGTCCAAGAAGCTGCATGGTATGGTTTCAATTTTTTTCAATTTGATGATACTTGCTTTATGACCTATCATGTGTGATCAATCCTAGAAAAAGTTCCATGCACTGCTGAGGAGAATGTGTATTCTGAAACTGTAGGATGAAAAGTTCTGTAGATATGTTAGGTCCATTTGGTCTATAGTTTCATTAAATCTGCTGTTGATTTTCTGTCTGCATGATCTGTCCATTGCTGAAAGTGGAGTATTGAAGCCCCCAATACTATTGTATTGGATTCTAAGTCTCCCTTTAAATCCCTTAACATTTCTTTTAATTAGCCAGAATCCCTGTAATTAGGTGCCTATACATTTCTTTCTTTCTTTATTTTTTTGACAGGCAGAGTGGACAGTGAGAGAGAGAGAGACAGAGAGAAAGGTCTTCCTTTGCTATTGGTTCACCCTCCAATGGCTGTTGCGGCTGGTGTGCTGCGAGCGGCGCATGGCACTGATCCGAAGCCAGGAGCCAGGTGCTTCTCCTGGTCTCCTATGAGGGTGCAGGGCCCAAGCACTTGTGCCATCCTCCACTGCACTCCCGGGCCACAGCAGAGAGCTGTCCTGGAAGAGGGACAACCGGGAAAGAATCCGGTGCCCTGACCGGGACTAGAACCCGGTGTGCAGGCGCCGCAAGGTGGAGGATTAGCCTATTGAGCCACAGCGCTGGCCCAGGTGCCTATACATTTATAATAGTTACATCAACCTGTTGAATTGATCCCTTAAATAATGCCCTTGTTCATCTCTTATAACTGTGTTAAAGTCTATTTTATCTGATATTAGGATGGCTACACCAGCTCTTTTTTGGTTTCTGTTGGCATGGAATATCTTTTTCCTTTCTTTCACTTTCAGTCTGTGTGCATCTTTGTTGGTGAATTGTATTTCTTCTAGGCAGAAAATAGATTTTTTTTTTTGACAGGCAGAGTGGACAGTGAGAGAGAGAGAGAGACAGAGAGAAAGGTCTTCCTTTGCTGTTGGTTCACCCTCCAATGGCCACCGCGGTCGGCGCGCTGCGGCCGGCGCACCGTGCTCATCCGATGGCAGGAGCCAGGAGCCAGGTGCTTTTCCTGGTCTCCCCATGGGGTGCAGGGCCCAAGCACCTGGGCCATCCTCCACTGCACTCCTGGGCCACAGCAGAGGGCTGGCCTGGAAGAGGGGCAACCGGGACAGAA
>CM027392.1:7622737-7635410 GCA_015711505.1 Sylvilagus bachmani | reverse complement strand
CCTCTTGGCTCAGCTTCCCCCCTCCCTTCCCCGAGGTGCTGCTGCTGCCCCAACCAGAGGGACAGAAGCCCAGCCCAGAGCTGCTGTTCTCCGCCTCGGTGCCGGCCCTGGGCTTCAGCATCTACTCCGTAGCCCGAGTCTCTCTCCAGAATCCCAAGGCCCACAGGCCCAAACGCATCCCCCAGAAGTCCAGGACTGGTGTCTTGCTTATCCAAAACGAGGTGAGACTCCTTTTATATCCTTTTCTCTTGCGTTTGGTGAGCTGTGTGGGCTCTGGGTTGGCAGTTCCTATGTTTGTGGTCTACCACCACCTCACTGCCCTGAGAGTGTGACCTTGTGTGTGTCTCCTTCATGTGAACCTCAGTGTCTTTCTGGGGCTGTTGTGAGGTCCCAGTGTGATTGTAGGTAACATGAAGAGACATGTGACAGCCTAATGCAGGTGTAGGAATCCAATTTTGTGTATGTATTGAATTTGAAGATTAAATTGAAGTTCTTGTATTTGTGGGGGCTGGTGCTGTGGTGCAGTATGTTAACCTTCTGCCTGTAGTGCCAACATCCAATATGGGTGCTGGTTCTAGTCCCGACTGCTTTACTTCTGATCCAGCTCTCTGCTGTGGTGGGGAAAGCAGAAGATGACCCAAGTGCTTGGGTCCCTGCACCCATGTGGGAGACCTGGATGAAGCTCCTGGCTTCAGATTGTCACAGCTCTGGTCATTACTGCCATCTGGGGAGTGAACCAGCAGGTAGAAGTCGCCTCTCTTTCTCTCTGCCTCTCACTGTCTGCAACTCTGCCTCTCAAATAAATAAATAAAATCAAAACAGGTATTTGAGAGGCAGAGTCACAGAGAACAAAAGGGAGTGGGGAGAGAGAGAGAGAGAGAGAACCTCCATGTGCTGGTTCACTCTCTAAATGGCCACATTTGCCCCGGCTGAAGCCAGGAACAAGGGACTTCATCCAGGTTTTGATGGGCAGCAGCAGCCTAGCCCCTTGAGCCATTTAGGGCTGCCTTCGCAGACGTGCTGTCAAGAAGTTGGATTGGAAGCAGAGTGGCTTGGAGTCGAACTGTAGCTCTGAAAACAGGTGTCCACCTCTGAAGCAGTGGTTTAGGTTGTTGTGCCGTAGTGATAGTCTCTGAGTTTTCTTCAGGTGTTAAAAGAAATGAAACATTCATGGGGCCCCTAGAACTCCTGTGGGTGCTGGCTTCATGGTGGCTGTATCAGATTCCCAGGCTGTGTCTCCTGAGAGCGATGATGGGAGTTGGGATGTCCCAGGTGCCCCCAGGCAGTTGTGGGGGACAGAATGTGAGACATGAACATAAAAGCGAAGACCTGTCAGGGTCCAACTGCATCGGTCCTGGAGGGCTGTGGAGTGACAAAGGTGGAGCTGTTAGGATTCTCTAATGAGATCAAGTGTGAGGAGTAAGAGGGGGAAAGGAGGAGGTGAGACTGCAGGTCCTGAGCTCCAGGAGGAATGGCGCTGCCATTGGCTAAGGCTGCTGTCACTTATGTGTGTGCACCTTTCTCTGTCCAGTACATCCGGGCTACGTTCAGCACCAAGACAGGTTTCTTGATGCAGATTGAAGACATGGAGCAGAAACTCGTGCTCCCTGTGAGCCAGTCATTTTTCTGGTGAGAGGGGAATTATCGGCCAGGGAGGGGGTACATAGAGCTAGAAGCCCTTACCTGACTCTCACCTGCCCTGACTATAGGTATAGCACACAGGACTTGAAAAACATTAATGACTTTGGTGTCTCTGGTGCCTACATCTTTAGACCCAGCCAACTGGAACCATCCCCAGTGAGCAGCTGGGCTAAGATCCACCTGCTGAAGGTCTGGATGAATGAAGATGACTGGGCAATGGGGGTGGAGGGTGGGAATGTGGGGTATGGAAGGGGGGTGTGCCAGGTGTGAGGTGGAGAAGGGGGAGGGTTTCCATTCCCTCAGATAAGAGGGTTGAGACCTAAGGGGGTGGGTTTGGGAATCCTCCCAAGAGCAGACATTCATGGCTGCTGTGTCTTCTGAGGAAGTACCCATGAAGGCATTCACACCTGCTGTGGGTGTCAGGACTACTCTTGGCACTGGAATTCAGGGCTGGGGTCTTCCGACTTGGCCAGTGGATGGAGAGAGCCCAGTACAGGTACTTGCAGAAGTCAGCAAGGTCTGTGGAAAGCGGAAGTGATCCTGGGAGTGGAGAGTTGAGAGTTGAGACTTGGGTACATGCCTGAGTGAGTGGCATTCAGTGTAGGCACCTGCTGGGAAGGGCATTTTTCCCAGGCCTTGCAATGATGTTTCCTCTTAGGTTGGAAGAAGGACAGACAATGGGAAGACTCACATGTGTGCAGGCCCAGGAGCCTGGTAGATGGCATTATTCCTCTTGACGTGAATGTCATTGTGCCAGTTCATGAGATTAGGATACAGTTTTGCCTATTATGCCTGATGGTCCAAATACACTGTGTCTCAAACAAGATAGATGACCCTTTCTTTGAAACAGGGAGCCAGGCCGCTCCATCTGGGACCAGCAGGATGGATCCACAGTCACCCAGGCCTGCTCTGTCTCACCTTCCACACCATGCGGCTTCTTGAAGATCCGAAATGGATCCCCACCCCCAGCCATCACATCTACATTTGAGTCAGTCGAAAGGGAGAGGGCAGGCAACACTGTTCACAGCACCATGGCCATTTTCCACGGGGGCAGGCTTTGGTCACACAGCTACTGATAGCCTCTGAGAAGATAGGACAACAAAGTCTTTTCCAGGTCACCCCATGCCAAGCTCAGCCTCTGCTCTAAGCAGGGGAGGTGAAGAAATGGTGGACCATGAGTGCATGTGTCCCCCTCTGGAATTCTGTGGCAGAGACTGAGTGGGAAGTGGGGGCGTCACATCCAGGCAGGTGGGGTGATGGGTGGGATTCCTATGTAGTTTTGGGGTGGACCCTGATGGAAGCTTCTGGAGGGTTCACAGCAGGGGGCATCTGCACGCCTCCCCTCTGCCCAAGGCTGGGCTGACCCCGCCCTCTGCCCTGTGTGTCCTCAGACGCCCTTGGTGCAGGAGGTGCACCAGAACTTCTCAGCCTGGTGTGCCCAGGTGGTTCGCCTGTACCGCGGACAGCGCCACCTGGAGCTGGAGTGGACCGTGGGGCCGATACCTCTGCAGTGAGTACAAGTGACGATACTTGGGCTGTGGGTGAAAGTAGAGTGAGTTTTCTTTTTGAAAAAAAAATTTTTTTGACAGGCAGAGTCAGTGAGAGAGAGAGAGACAGAGAGAAAGGTCTTCCTTGGGTTGGTTCACCCCCCAAATGGTCGCTACGGCTGGTGTACTGCACTGATCTGAAGCCAGGAGCCAGATGCTTTCTCCTGGTCTCCCATGAGGGTGCAGGGCCCAAGGACTTGGGCCATCCTCCACTGCCTCCCCAGGCCACAGCAGAGAGCTGGACTGGAAGAGGGGCAACTGAGACAGAACTGGCGCCCCAACCAGGACTAGAACCTGGAGTACTGGTGCTTGCTAGTGAGCCACGGCGCCGGCCTCTTTTTGAAATTTTAAAAACAGAATAGACTGGCTTTGTGGCAGTGAGTGGAGTGGCAGCTGGTGATGCCAACATCCCACGTCCATGGGCCTGTGGAGTCCTTGACTGTTCTGCTTCCCATGCAGCTCCTTGCTTGTGTCCTTGGAAAGCAGCAAATTATGGCCAAAGTATTTGACTCCCTTTCCCTTCCATGGAAACCTGAATGGAATTCCAGGCTCTTGGCTTTGCCCTTGCTTAGTTCTGGTCATTGTGCCCATTATGGGGATGAACCATCAGATGTCAGAATTCTTTCTTGCTGTCTTTCCCTCTCTCTCTGTCATTCTGCCTTTGAAACAAAAATAACCCGAATCTTTGACATCTTTATTTATTCATTCAAAAGGGAGAGAAATGGAAATAGAGAGACAGAGATCTCCCCTCCAAGGGTTTACGCAGAGAAAGCAATGGGTAGAAAGATTTCTGTTATCCACTAGTTGATACTCCAAATGCCAGAAAGAGCTGGAGCCAGGACAGATGAAAGCTGGGAGCTGAGAATTCAACCTGGGTCTCTTGAGTGAGTGGCAGGGCTGACCTTACTGCCTGTCCGAGTCTGCCTGAGCAGGGAGGAGAACACATCTGGTTGCCTCTTCACTTTGCTGAGTGTTTCTTTTGCAGTGCACAAGCTTCTTAGCTTGATGTAATCCCGTTTGTCAATGTTGGCTTTGGTTGCCTGTGCTTCTGAGGTCTTTTCCAAGTAGTTTTTGCTTATGGTAACAACTTGCAGAGTTTCCCCAGTGTTCTGTAGTAATTTGATGACATCAGGTAGTAGATTGAGGTCTTTGATCCATTCTTAGTGGATGATTGTGTAAGGTGTATAGCAGGGGTCTTGCTTCACACTTCTGTAAGTGGAGATCCAGTTTTCCCAGTATCATTTCTTAAAGAGACTGTCCTTGATCCAGGGATTGATTTTAGCTCCTTTGTGAAAGAGAAGTTGGTTGTAGATGCATGGTTTGGTTTCTGGAGTTTCTATTCTGTTCCATTGGCCTACATGTCTGTTTTTGTGCCAGTACCAGGCTGTTTTGATTATAACTGCCCTGTAGTATGACTTCAAATCTGATATTGGGATGCCTCCCTCCAGCTTTGTGTTTGTTGTAGAAGACTGCTTTAGCTATTTAGTATTTCTTGTGTTTCCATATGTATTTCAACATCATTTTTTCTAGATTTGAGAAGAATGTCGATTTTTTGATTGGGATTGCAATGAATCTATAAATTTCTTTTGGTTGTATGGACATTTTGTTGATATTGATTATTCCAATCCCTGAACATGGAAGATTTTTCCTTTTTTGGTTTCTTATTCTACTTCTTTCTTTAATGTTTTTTACATTTCATCATAGAGATCTTTGACATCCTTGGTGAAATTTATTCCAAAGTATTTAATTCTTTTTGTAGATATTGTGAATCATATTGATCTTAGAAGTTCTTTCTCAACCATGAATTTGCCTGTGTATACAATGGCTATTGATTTTTTGTATTGATTTTATATCCTGCCACATGACCAAACTCTTTTGAGTTCCAGTAGTCTCTTAGTGGAATCTTTCGGATGCCCTAAATATAGAATCATGTCATCTGCAAATAAAGATAGTTTGACTTGCTCCTTCCCAATTTGCATCCCTTTGATTTCTTTTTTCTTGCCTAGTGGCTCTGGCTAAAACTTCCAGAACTATATTAAATAGCAAAGGTGAGAGTGGGCATCCTTGTCTGGTTCCAGATCTCAGTGGAAATGCTTCCAACTTTTCGTCATTCAATAGGATGCTGGCTGTGTGTTTGTCCTAAATTGCCTTGATTGTGCTCAGGAATGTTCCTTCTATACCCAATTTACTTAAGGTTTTCATCAGGAAAGGATGTTGTATTTTATTAAGTGCTTTCTCTGCATCTATTGAGATAATCATATGATTTTTATTTTCCAGTTTGTTAATGTGATGTATCACATTGATATATTACTGTTGAACCATCCCTGCATACCAGGGATAAATCTTACTTGGTCTGAGCAAATGATCTTTCTGATGTTGTTGGATTCAGTTAGCTACTATTTTGTGGAGGATTTTTGTATCTATGTTCATCAGGAACATTGGTCTATAGTTCTCTTTCTCAGTTGTATCTTTTTCTGGTTTAAGAATTAGGGTGGGGGTCAGCACTGTGGCACAGTAGGTTAATGCCCTGGCCAGAAGCGCTGGCATCCATATGGGTACCAGTTTGAGTCCCGGCTGCTCCATTTCCAATCCAGCTCTCTGCTATGGTCTGGAAAAGCAGTAGAAGATGGCCCAAGTCCTTGGGCCCCTGCACCCACCTGGGAGACCTGGAAGAAGCTCCTGGCTTCAGATCGGCACAGCTCCAGCCATTGCAGCAAATTGGGGAGTGGACCAGCAGATGAAAGACCTCTCTCTCTCTCTCTCTCTCTGTGTCTCTCCTCTCTCTGTGTAACTCTGACTTTCAAATAAATAAATAAATCCTTTTTAAAAAAGAATTAGGGTGATGCAGGCTTCATAGAAGGAGTTTGGGAGGATTCCCTCCCTTTCCATTGTTTTGAGTAGCTCGAAAAGAGTTGGAATTAGTTCTTTTTTTTTTTTTTAAAGATTTATTTATTTATTTGAAATGTAGAGTTACAGATTGGCAGAGGGAGGGAGGGAGGGAGGGAGGGAGAAAGAGAGAGAGAGAGGGAGAGAGGAAGAGGGAGAAGGAGAGGGAGAGGGAGAGGGAGAGGGAGAGGCAGAGTCAGAGGCAGAGGCAGAGGCAGAGGCAGAGGGGTCTTCCATTCACTAGTTCACTCCCCAGATGGCAGCAATGGCTGGAGTTGCACCGATCCAAAGCCAGGAGCCAGGAGCCTCCTCCAGGTATCCCATGAAGTGCATGGGCCCAAGAACTTGGACCATCTTCTACTGCTTCCCCAGGCCATAGCAGAGAGCTGGATAGGAAATGGAGCAGCTGGGATTTGAACCAGAGCCCATATGGGATGCTGGCGCTTCAGGTGGCAGCTTTACCTGCTAAATGACAGTGCTGGTCCCGGAGTTAGTTCTTTTTTATAAGTCTGGTAGAATTCAGCAGTGAAGCCATCCAGTCTTGGGCTTTTCTTTGTTGGGATGGTCTTCATTACTGATTCAATTTACATGTTGCTTATTGGTCTGTTTAGGTTTTTATGTCTTCATGAGTTGGCATGAGTGGATTGTATGTGTCCAGGAATGTATCCATTTGTTCTAGATTTTCCAATTTGTTGGCATACAGCTCTTTGTAGTAATTCTTGGTGATTCATTTCTATGATATGTGTTGTTACATTACCTTCTTCATCTCTGATCTTGTTAATTTGGGTCTTCTCCCTCTTATTTTGGTTAATTGTGCCAATGATGTATTAACTTTGTTCATTTTTTTAAAAAGACCAGATGCATATTTCACTGATCTTTTGTACTTTTTTGTTTCAATTTTGTTTATTCTCTAATTTTAATTATTTCTTTCCTCCTAATTTGGAGTTTGGTTTCTTATTCTTTTAAGTCTTTGAGATGCATTTATTGCTCATTTATTTGGTGTGTTTCCAATTTCTGCATGTAGGCACAAATTGCTATAAACTTCCTTCTTAACACTGCTTTTGCTGTGTCCCATAAGTTCGTATTGTCAACTTCATTTGTTTCCAGAAATTTTGTTATTTCTCTTTCAATTTCTTCTATGACTTATTACTCATTCAGGAGCATGTTGTTCAATCTCCATATGTCTGCATATGCTCTAGAGATTCTTGAGTTGTTGATTTCCAGCTTCATTCTGTTGTGGTCAGAGAAGATGCATGGTATGATTTCAATTTTTTTTGAATTTGCTGAGACTTGCTTTATGGCCTTGCATAGGGATTCACTCTGATATGGGACACAATTTTTGGTGTCTTAACTTCTGCTCCAAACACCTCCTACAGAGTGAGTTTAGATGAGGCTCATGAGCTTGCTGTCCTGTTGGGTACAGTGACAGCTTTGGGAAGGAAGTGATCAGTCGCTTCAACACACCGCTGTACACCAAGGGCTACTTCTACACTGACAGCAATGGCCGGGAGATCCTGAAGAGGAGGTGAGGGGGATGCAGGGCACCCGCGGGGCAGTGGTGATGTGTGTGGGTTCAGGGGCGGGAGTGCTGGCTGATGGTGTGAATGTGGGAGGGAAGAAGGAAGAGAGCAGAGTGGGGGAGCCTGTCTCCTAGCCTGATCAAATGATCTCCCCCCACCCCAGGAGGAATTATCGGCCCACCTGGAACTTGAACCAGACAGAGCCAGTGGCGGGGAACTACTATCCAGTCAACAGCCGAATTTACATCACGGTACTCTCCCCCACTCCGTGCCTCTCTGGGTACGGAATGAGGAGTACCCCTCACTGGTGGCATCTCCCAGGTGTCTGGGGCTGGGGCTGGCTCCCCACCTGCCCTCACACTCACCCCGCCCCCCAGGATGGGAAGAAGCAGCTGACGGTGCTGACAGACCGCTGCCAGGGGGGTAGCAGCCTGCAGGATGGCTCTTTGGAGCTCATGGTGAGTGGGTGGGGAGCTCCAGCCATGCAGGGGTTCTCGCACCACTTCCTACAATAACTCCCTAAAGACAAAGGACAAAGACACCCGGTGCCCCCTTACCCTCTCCCGGCCACACTCCCTCCAGGTGCACCGAAAGCTGATGCTTGATGATGAGCATGGACTGGGGGAGCCGCTGCTGGAGGAGGGCTCGGGGTCATGGGTGCGAGGGCGCCACCTTGTACTGCTGGACTTGGTGGGCAAGGCAGCCATGGGGCACCGGCTACTGGCACAGAAGGAGGTCCTGGCCCCACAAGTGGTGTTGGCCCCGGATACAGGCACCCCCTACCACCTAGGAGCCACCCGACGCACACAGGTGAGGGGCTGCATGGTGGGCAGTGAAGTGGAGCCTGAGCCTGGAGCTGGCCTGGGTACAGGTTATCTGTGGCTCAGCTGTGATCCACCTTGCTGGACCTTACATTGACCTCGGGAGGCCAAAAGCTAGGTCAGCAGCTAGAATAGCTCCTGCCCACTTCTCTCACATGGAGCCCCAGCTCTAACCCCTTGGCAGCACCGCCTCTCAGGTGAACCCCACCTTCTCAACCATTCTTCTCTCCCAGGCTCTGCCTTGCCTCACCCTCCCCTGCCGCCCCGCCTCTCCCTATCTTCACCCCTGCCCTGACTCTAATTGGACGTATGGTCAGATCAGTTCCACCCCTTCTGAGACCCACACAGCTGGGACCATCCCCCAACTAACGGCTGCCCCATAGTGTCAGTGGCTCAGTCCTGCAGGACCCTGTCCACTCCTCTCCGCTGAGCCCCCAACCCTCCTCCAAGCCCCGCCCCCTTCCGACTCAGCCCCACCTCCGTCTCCCCGCAGTTCTCAGGGCTGCGCCGGGAGCTCCTGCTCTCTGTGCACCTGCTCACCCTGGCCCGCTGGGGCCCAGAGACGCTGCTGCTGCGCTTGGAGCACCAGTTCGCCAGCGGGGAGGACTCGGGCCGCAACTTGAGCTCCCCGGTGACCTTGGATTTACAGGTTAGGAGAGCAGAGGTGGGAAACAGACAGGAGACAGGAGAGACAGAAAGATGGTGAAGGAGAGAGAGACAGACATAAAGAGGGGACACTTGGTTTTGCCCCTACTCACTAAGCCCATCCACGGATCTGGCAGGACCTGTTCTCCACCTTCACCATCACCCGCCTGCAGGAGACCACGCTGGCAGCCAACCAGCCCCGGGCCAGCGCCTCCAGGCTCAAGTGGACCCCAGACACTGGTGGGCACCTAGCCTGGCTGGGGTGGGTTTCTGCCTGGCGCTGGCAGCTGGGGCAGTGTATGAGGCATGGGACTAAGGGCCGAGATCCAGTATAGAACCTGAGGACCCTGGGCAGATCCAGGCTCGGGGCTTCAGGGTCCAAAGTAGATTGAGCACACTAGCAATAGAGAATTTGGCCCCAGGAACAAAGATTTGAGGGACTTCATGGGTTGCTAATTCTCCAAAGGTATCCATCACCCCTGGGGTGGCTTTGAGTGTGTGAGGGCGAGGGCCAGGCATTGCAGAGGAAGGTACGCCCAGGGAAGTCATGTATGGATCAGGTGTGAGACTCTGGGGATGGGTTTGTTGGTGCAGAGTGTAGACAGGCCCAGGGGAGGGAGTGACTGGGTGATGACGTCTGCACCCCCTCACTCTTGCCGTCCACTGCTCCTCCTCAGGCCGCATCAGGAACCCCTCTGTGCACCATCCTGACCCGGCTGCCATCACTCTGCAGCCCATGGAGATCCGCACTTTTGTGGCCGTGGTTGAATGGAGAAGGGTGCCGGGTCCCTCGGGGACACCGCCCTCCAAGCCTTAACTCTTCCCTCTTCTCTTTGCCACTGCGGCTTCTGCCACCACCCACTAACACGATTAAAATGGCGTCACCAAGAGTCAGCTCTCCGTTGGCCTGGTTATGGCACCTTTTGGAGGGAAGTAGAATCTATAATCTAGAATGGTCACCAAACATAGATGAGGTATTTTTACTTTTTAGGTTTTTTTTTTAAAAGATTAATTTATTTAAAAGGCAAAGTGACAGCAAGTGAGAGCGAGAAGAGGAAGAAGAGAGAGAAGTCTTCTATCTGCTGCTTCATTCTCCAAATGACCTTAATGGCCAGGATCCTGGAAGTCCATCCAGGTCTGCGGTGGGGTGTGCAGGAGCCCAGGTACTTGGGCCATCCTGTGTTATTCTCCTAGGTGCACTAGCAGTGAGCACGACCAGAAGTGGATCAGCAAGGACTCAAGCCATCGCTCAGATAGGAGACACCAGCCTAGAAAACAGCAGTTTTATCCCCTGTGCCATAAGGCTCTTCCCCTGCCCAGCTGAGCCTTTTGCAGGGAGGTCCCTTCCTAGCCAATGCTCATATCACACCTTGTGTCTGCAGCACCCAGCCCCACCCATCTCCCCTTCTCCCACCTCTTGCTTTGTTTCTCCCTGCTCGCAGGCCCTGGCACAGCCGTCTCAAGCAGCCACCAAAGGAGGGCCTGTGCTGGACCTGGGCTCAGGGAACCCAGGCCCTTCCCGAGCTGGCCTTGGGGGAGGAGTCGGGGGAGGCCCTGGAGCAGGAGGTTGAACCCGTGGCAGGTGCCAGTGAGGAGGCCTCAGACAGCTGTGGGCTTCCCAGGAGGCAGAGGCGCAGAGGTTGGCGTAATGTACACTTCTGGCGTGTTCTGGTGTCTGTCACCAAGGAGATGCTGTGATTTAAGCTGAGGTTCAGAGTAGAAAGGGAGTGACATCCCCTCCATCAACACACCCTCGGTCAGGCCCTTTGTGGGTGAGGGAGGTGAGAGTGGACATCTTGGACTTGTTAGAGGGGTTCTTGGTTAGTAATGACGATCTGATCACAGACAAGATAAAGCTCACCATCATAGACGGTGCAACCCAAGTTGTCCAGATTTCTGAGTGTGCAGGAGTGCTCTTTGGACATAGTCACACATGAACCTATTGAAAATGTAGCTGCTTGTGGTTCCACAGGCGGGCACTGGCCTAGGGAAGCCAAGATGACCCATGGAACTGCCCCGGGTCATCCTTTGATCTCCTACTATTGGGTCTGACCCCTGGATCCATCACCATGGGTGTCTTTGAGGCCTCCCTGTGACAGGCTTGGGATCTCAGAGGGTCCTGGTTGTGGGAGGGCATCCTGAGGTTTCTGTGACCTCTGAGGGAGCCAGGGAGCCACGGAAGCCAAGGAGGACAGTGTCACCCAGTCTCCGCTCAGCCTGGGACCCTGTCCACGGAAGCATCCCTCTAAAACATGTTTTTAAATTATTTATTTGTAAGATGAGAGAGGGTTGGAGGGAGAGAGATACCGATTTTCGACCACTAAGGAGTCTGGGCTTTGGTTTTCTTAGTACAAAGATGAGGACCTGGCTGGACTGGTGGGACCTGGAAGCCACCAGGACACTTTGTTGTCCCAGTGGCCTGATCCCCACCCCCTCATCGACCCTGCTCCGAGCCCAGCTCGGTCCCTCTGAAGTCCCTCCCTGATGGTCGATGAGACCCGCTAGGATCCAGCCATACCCACTTGGAACATCCGGCATCCACAGGGAAAGCTGAGACCTCTACTCTCAAGGGCATAGAGTCATTCCCAGGCCCCCAGAGGGGTGGCCAGAGGCTGAAGGCGCCCCTGGGCCATCCCAGGACCATGGTCCACTGCGTTCAAGGAAGCCAGGCTGACACAGCACTACAGCCACACTCCTTGTGGCTGCTGGTCAAGCTTGAGCCCCGCCCCCTCCGGCGCCGATTGGCCAGGTCTGGTTCTGGGGGCCGGGCGACGCCCAGCCCTGGCGGGACCCAGGAACCCTCCTGCAGTCCCAGTGGTGGCTGTGCAGTGTCAGGAGCACTGGAGTCATGACTGCCATCGCAGAGGCTTCGGGAATCCGTGCTGGGGGCTGCGGGGATGTGGGGCGAGTCTGGTGGATACCATTCCCACCTCTGTGTTTCCTCTTTCTGCTGTTCACGGCAGCGCACAGCACACACGCTGCATGATACCAGGTGAGTGAATCCCTGCGATGAATTGAAAGCCAGCCAGGGAGAGGAGGGGCCGTGGGTGTGGACCCCACAGTGAAGTCCGGGTGCCTGCGGGCTGTCATGAAGCGTGGTGGTCTGTCTCTCCTGTGTTGCCAAACTGCTGGCCTCTGTATGTCCTAGACTGTAATTGGAAGGCTGTGTGGGGCTGGGAGATGTGGTGTATGGGCGGAGGATGCTCAGTGGGAGTCGGGGCTGTGGAAGCCGCCTCCGTGAAGTCCACCCTGACTCCTCTACCTCCTGTGGCCCCCTTACCCAGATGACTGCCTTCTGTGTGCCCCAGAACGCCCGCAGGTCAGCTGTGTGCAGGGCTGAACGCACCTCGGCCAGGGCTCTGATGATTTTCCCAGGGCGAGAGGGAGAGCCGCGCTGGGGGCTGTGCGGGTGGGAGCTGTGCGTGTGAGCGCCAGGATGTGTGTGTCCTGCCTGGGAGGGCCTGGCCTCCCCACCACACCCCAGTGTCAGTCATGCTGTCCCCTGAGCCGGGCCCTCCCCCACTCCACCTCTTTGCCCTGGGGGTACTGACACGTGTGTGTGTGTGTGTGTGTGTGTTTATGTGTGTTGGGTCCCCGTGCAGACATGCCCCAC
>CM027392.1:7593679-7615983 GCA_015711505.1 Sylvilagus bachmani | reverse complement strand
CTCAGGGCCTTCCTCCCGGGAGGGTGGGGCTGGGCCCAGCGGAGACCCTCGGGCGCCGTTTTCTGTCGCTGCGTGTGGAGACTTCAGCCTGGCCCCGCCCCGGGCCCTTGGACCCGCCCCTTCCTCGGGTTGTGCGGTGACGCGGGCAGGGTGGTGGAGGGAGGGCTCTGCGGGGCGGCCGGGGGCAGTGGCTCCAACCCGGCACGCTGACCTCAGCATCGCCCTTCTGGGGGTGCCCTGGCCATTTTTTTTTTCAATTTAATGTTTGCTAATAGCAGACACCATCCAGGGATCTCCATCCAGGTCTCCCTCGTGGGTGCCAGGGCCTAAGCACTTGGGCCATCTTCCACTGCTTGCCCAGGTGTGTTAGCAAGGAGCCCAGGTGTGGAACTGGAGCAGCCAGGATTTGAACCAGTGGTCCAGGCGGTGGCTTTACCCACTATGCCATGGGGCTGGCCCCAAGTGTAGACATCAGAATGTCTTTAACTGCAATTCCCCTTTGGCCACCTTACGTGGCTCCATGTCTTCTCCCCAGCCCTCTGTAATTTCCTTGTCCTGAGTTTCACAACTGCCTGGGGCGGGAGTTGACCCAAGATGCCCTCAGCTGTCTTGGCAATGTGTAGTCAGTGTCAGAACCTTGTCCATTCCTTCCAAGGTCAGGCTGAGGGATGAGGATGGGGCTGATCACACAGGCAGCCGGATGCCCTGACCCTGAGTGGAGTCTCCTGCTGTAACCTCATCTCAAGACCTAACTCCTTAGAACGTTAGGTTTTTCCTCTGGTAACCAAGGTGTCCATTCCTGGGAGCCATTTTGGTGGCCAGTGTCTTGGATGTTGGCAAAGAGGAAAAAAGACAAATGATTTCTACAGTCTGAGTTCCCCCAGACTTGTGAAGGGAGAAAAGGATCTCAGAGGACCTGGAAAGCCAGAGCCTGGTTGGGAGAACCTGAAAAGAAATGCGCTTTAACTCCTACTAGGGCAGCACGCAGGGTCTCTTCACACAGTGGACAGAGTACTTCGGTGGCAGGATGGGGGTCGGGGGACATCCTACAGGTGTGAACACCTTGATACTGTGTCACTCATATCTGTTTCATGCCAGTCCTTCCCCTTCCCTGAATTTTTCCCTTTCCATGAAAGGGAAAGATTTTTTTGCCATTAGAGCATGGGAGACAAAGCTATCCAAAGAATCAAGAGTGAGATTGATTTCGTGGAAGAAAGTTAAGCATCATGCCAGATGTTCCATTTGCTAAAAAGTTTTTCTTTAGCATTTTCTTCTCTAGAGTTTGTATAGTGTGTCTTTCAGCCTGTTCTGTTCTACATGATTTAAAGTGGATTTCCAAACAACACTGACTCTGTTAAAAATGAATTAAAGTTCCAAAAATTAAGAAAGACAAAGTGGATTCATAGGATTTATTTTTTAAAGATTTACTTACTTATTTATAAATCAGAATTAGAGAGTGATATCTTCCATCTGCAGGTTCGCTCTCCAAATGGCCACAATGGCCAGGGCTGGCCAGAATAAAGCCAGGAGCTTCATCCAAGTCTCCCTTGGGGGTGAGGGGCTCAAGCACTTGGTCCATTTTCTGCTGCTGTTCCAGGCACATTTGCAGGGAGCTGGATCAGAAGTGGAGCAGCTGGGACTTGAACTGGCGCCCATATGGGATGCTGGTGCTGCAGATGGTGGCTTAACCCACTGTGCACACAGCGCTGGCCCCAAGGACTTAGTCTTTATAAGGATATTGAGGATAAGAATATCAGAGAAATAGGGAGAAGTCACTTTTCATTGTGGCTGCAGAACAACGAATGTCTCTTCAAGATAGTGTAGCAGAGAGCTGGCAAATTACAGGGATGACACAAAATGTCATTCCTTCCCCATTCCAGGCAGAGGATCTGCGACAGCGAAGAGCTGTGTCGACTTTTATGCCCCCTGCTTTTTATTTTTATTTTTTATTTTTTGACAGGCAGAGCTAGACAGTGTGAGAGAGAAATAGAGAGAAAGGTCTTCCTTTTTCTGTTGGTTCACCCCCCAAGTGGCTGCTACGGCCGGCGCACTGCGCTGATCCGAAGCCAGGAGCCAGGTGCTTCTTCCTGGTCTCCCATGCAGGTGCAGGGCCCAAGCACTTGGGCCATCCTCCACTGCCTTCCTGGGCCACAGCAGAGAGCTGGACTGGAAGAGGGGCAACTGGGACAGAATCCGGTGCCTCAACCAGGACTAGAACCTGGTGTGCTGGCGCCACAGACAGAGGATTAGCCTAGTGAGCCACGGCACCAGCCTCTGCCCCCTGCTTTTAAGAGTCAGCAGTCAGGAGTGCCATTTGTCATGGTGCTTATATTGTATTTCCATGAGAAAAGTGGGCTGGGTAGCACGTGGTAGAACTTCAGACTTTCTAAGATGGAAAGAAACTCTTGGAAGGAAAGTAAGTGATGACAGGAGGTAATTGATGATCTGGATGTCTGTGGTATCTTCTCCGTGGAGGTCAGGAGGTCAGGTTAGAGATGACGTCATCCTTGAGCAGTTACACTTCCACATCTCATCCATCTTCACAGATTCAGCAGTGGCTCAGGTGTGGATGTGGGTGGTGAGGAGCCTTTCAGATGTTCCCGCCCTCTTGTGATTGGCAGCCAGGATTCTACATAAAAAGAAAGATACAGGTAGGGGTCGTCTTCCTGTTTGGAAAGGCTTCACGTTTTAGTGCATGTCATGTGATCTTGGCTTTGAACCTTGGTGTCTGGGAATTGGGCATTCTCAGGCCTTTGAGTCACAAGCATTTGCTGTGGTTCTGCATTGGCTTCATGTTCTTTGAAAGGATTGGAAGCTGCCTCTGACATTTGGCGTTACTATTTTGCTGCTGCACGCACAGTGACAGAATTTGAACCTCAGTAAGATGTGGAGGTCCTTCTAGTTTGAGGAGGGGTTATGGTCGTCTGCGTAGTGCTAGCCATTGTGGGTTCTGCTGTGAGTAAAGTGATGTCTATGGAAGTCTATGCCTACCCCTGGAGAGGCCAGAGAAGGACCTTGGGATGTTCAAGTTCAGAGCACCAAGGGATAGTGGAGGTAAACACCACACAGAGCTTGTCATTTTGAGTAGTATTCTAATTTATTGGAAATGTATGTATAATTTATTGGAAATGTATGTATATTTAACATCTTTTTTAAAAAAAGATTTATTTATTTGAAAGACAGATTTTCAGAGAGGGAGAATTGAGAGAGACAGAGACAGAGAGAGACAGAGAGAGACAGAGAGAGAGAGAGAGTCTTCCTACTGTTGGTTCACTTCTGAAATAGCCACGACAGCCAGAGCTAGTGCAGACAGAAGCCAGGAGCTTCTTCAGGTCTCCCATGGGGGTGCAGGGACCCAAGGACTAGGGCCATCTTCTGCTGCTTTCACAGGTGTATTAGCAGGGAGCTGGATTGGAAGTGGAGCAGCTGGGACATGAACTGGCACCCATATGGGATGCTGACATTCCACGTGGCTTTATCTGGTATGCCACAGGAAATTTTTTTAAGACTGGGAAATTTTAATGTCTTCTTGTAAGAAGAATAGCTTGGGGCCAGTGCTGTGGCATAGCGGGTAAAGCCACCACCTGCAGTGCTGGCATCCCATATGGGCGCCAGTTCATGTGCCGGCTGCTCCACTTTCAATCCAGCTCTCTGCTGTGGCCTGGGAAAGCAGAAGATGGCTCAACATCAAAGAAGGAGGTACCTTTCTCTGAAGGGAGGAGAGAACTTCCACTTTGATTATGGCCCTGTCTAAATAATGTCGGAGTTTGTGTCATTTGATCATTGGGATGGTGGCATATTTTTATTCCTTTTACTTGCTTTAAAAAGCAGAACTAGGTTTTCGCACATTAAAAAAAATTCAGGCTGGCGCCACGGCTCAATAGGCTAATCTTTCGCCTTGCGGCGCCGGCACACTGGGTTCTAGTTCCCGTCGGGGTGCCGGGTTCTGTCCCGGTTGCCCCTCTTCCAGGCCAGCTCTCTGCTGTGGCCCGGGAGTGGAGTGGAGGATGGCCCAAGTGCTTGGGCCCTGCAGCCCATGGGAGACCAGGAGAAGCACCTGGCTCCTGCCTTTGGATCAGCGTGGTGTGCCGGCCATGGCGGCCATTGTGGGGTGAACCAACGGCAAAAAGGAAGACCTTTCTCTCTCTCTCTCTCACTGTCCACTCTGCCTGTCAAAAAAAAAATTCAGTATTAAATTCGATCTTCTTTTCTCAGAAAGTGGGCCAAAGATGTAATATTGAAAGAATTTGGATGGTTAGCTTCTCTTTAGAAAAGCATAAGGACAGTCTAATCTCGAGAGTTTAAACAGCTGATAAGCAACGCCTCTATCACAACAAGATAGCGTTGCAACAGAGAAGCAGGGGGAAGATTCCAGAGACTACAGTCTCAGAGAGGAATTTTCTAGGATATGCACTTGATTCATATCATAAAATATTACCCTTTGGGGGCCGTTGAGAGCCAATCTCTCTTGCTCTCGCTCTCCTTCTCTGTCCATTTTATTTTATTTTATTTTATTTTTAAAAAATTTTTTTGACAGGCAGAGTGGACAGTGAGAGAGAGAGACAGAGAGAAAGGTCTTCCTTTGCCGTTGGTTCACCCTCCAATGGCTGCCGCGGACGGACGGCGCGCTGCGGCCAGCACACCGCGCTCATCCGATGGCAGGAGCCAGGTGCTAGGTGCTTTTTCCTGGTCTCCCATGGGGTGCAGGGCCCAAGCACTTGGACCATCCTCTACTGCACTCCTGGGCCACAGCAGAGAGCTGGCCTGGAAGAGGGGCAACCGGGACAGAATCCGGTGCCCCAACCGGGACTAGAACCCGGTGTGCCGGCGCCGCAAGGCGGAGGATTAGCCTATTGAGCCACGGCGCCGGCCTGTCCATTTTATTTTTTAAAAAAAAAATTATTTATTTGAGGGGCAGAGTTACAGAGAGGGAGAGAGAGAGGTCTTCCATCTGCTTTTTCACTCCTGAAATGGGCACAATGGCCAGAGCTGAGCAGATATGAAGCCAGGATTCAGGAGCTTTTTCTGGGTCTCCCATGCAGGTGAAGGGGCCTAAGGACTTGGACCATCTTCTGCTGCTTTCCCAGGCTATAGCAGAGAGTGGGATTAGAAGTGGAGCAGCCGAGACTCAAACTGGCACCCATATGGGATGCTGGCACTGGAGGTGGTGTCTTTACCTGCTATGCTACAGCACTCCAAGGAGAGAATGTTTTTACAGATGGTGAATTCCAAGGTTTTATTTTCGCCTCATAAATCTCCAAGCTGCCCTGGGAAGGCTTTGACAGGTGCCTTCAGGGCTGGTGTGTTTTGCATTTCTCTGAAGGCTGATGAACAGGGACTCTTCCTTGTGTGACTCCTGCGAGAGGGATGGACATCTGAAGCTGGGGAGTGGGGACAGGGCTGTGGCCATACCTGTCTCATATCAGAGTGCTGGTTAGAATCCTGCCTACTCCATACTGCTTTCCACAGTGGCTTCGCCAGTTTGCATTCCCACCACGAGTGGATCAGAGTACCTTTTCCCCCACATCCTCACCAGCATTTATTATTTTTTTATTTCTGTTTGAAACCCATTCTAACTGGGGTGAGGTGAAACTCATTGTGGTTTTGATATGCATTTCCCTGTCGGGTAGTGATCCTGAGCATTTTTTCATGTGTCTGTTGGCCATTTGGATTTCCTCTCTTGAAAAAATGCCTGTTCAAGACCTTGGGCCATCCGGCCATCCCACTTCTTGGAATTTACCCAAGCCAAAAGAAATCAGCAGTGCTGGCATCCCATATGGGTGCCAATTCCAGTCCTGGCTGCTCCACTTTGACCCAACTTTCTGCTATGGCCTAGGAAAGCATTAGAAGATGGCCCAAGTCCTTGGGCCCCTGCACCCACATTGGAGACTGGAGGAAGCTCCTGGCTCCTGGTTTTGGGTCAGTGTAGCTCTGGCCATTGTGGCCAATTGGGGAGTGAACCAGGGGTTGGAAGACCCCTCTCTCTCTCTGCCTCTCCTCTCTCTGTGTAACTCCGACTTTCAAATAAATAAACAAATTTTAAAAAAAGAAAGAGTTATCTGTACGTCCATGTTCATTGCAGCTCAATTCACAATAGCTAAGACATGGAATCAACTCAGATATCCATCAACTGATGACTACATAAAGAAATTATGGTATATAGACACTATGGAGTGAGTACTACTCAGCTGTAAAAAAAAAAAAAAAGCCTGCCTTTTGCAACAAAGTGGATGCAACTGGAAACCATTATACTTAGTGAAATGACCCAGTTCCAAAAGTCAGATATAATGTTTTTCCTGATCCAAGGTAACTAATACAGTACCTAAAGGTAATGTATTGGAGTGAAATGGATGTTTGGAGATTCGATGATCGACTGTTGAGAAACAAGTGTTTTTTTCCTTCATACTATTTGTTGAACTCTTACTTATGATCATTAAGCAAACTGAAGACAGATCTTTGTAAATATTAAGAGTGGGAGTGGGAGAGGGAGGAGGAGGAAGGGTTAGAGCATGGGTGGGAGGGAGGGTAGGGAGAAAGTATCACTGTGTCCCTAAGTCTGCATAAATGAAATACATGAAAATTGTATAACTTAAGTAAAATAATAATTAAAAAATCCTGGTTACTCTGCCTCTGCTCCAGCTCCCTGCTGCAACAACCAGAGCTGGGCTGATCTGAAGCCAGGAGCCAGGAGCTTCTTCCAGGTCTCCCACACAGGTGCAGGGGCCCAAGCACTTGGGGCATCTTCTCTGACCAATTTTATTTTTCTTTTCCCTAAAATTGTTATGTTATTAGTTATTATTTTTATAACTAGCTGTGTACCCTACCCTTAAAGAAAACTTCTCTTCTGTCTTACCAGAGAGAACACATTTGTTTTTACATTTAGACACTTACATTAGCTGAAGATCTACAAGGCACTACAAGATTTACCTTTAGTGCTAGAAAATTACAACCTAAAAATACTCCACCAGTCAGATCCACTTAAACCCAGATCACTTAAACCTAAGTTGGAGCAAGTTTTTTTTTTTTTTGACAGGCAGAGTGGACAGTGAGAGAGAGAGACAGAGAGAAAGGTCTTCCTTTTTGCCGTTGCTTCACCCTCCAATGGCCGCCATGGCCGGCACACCACGCTGATCCAAAGGCAGGAGCCAGGTGCTTCTCCTGGTCTCCCATGGGCTGCAGGGCCCAAGCACTTGGGCCATCCTCCACTGCACTCCCGGGCCACAGCAGAGAGCTGGCCTGGAAGAGGGGCAACCGGGACAGAATCCGGTGCCCCAACCGGGACTAGAACCCGGTGTGCTGGCACCGCAAGGTGGAGGATTAGCCTATTGAGCCGCAGCGCCGGCCCAAGTTTTATACTTTTGGAAGCATAGCATGAGCTCAAGACGACTTAGTGCACTTGGCGTGCTCGGTGTGCTTGGTGGAACACACAGTGTTGTGCAGTGCCAGGATACTTGGGTGGCTCTCCTAAGAAAGCCTGGGTGATGGCATTCTTATCTGTGGCAGACAATGCACTTCACAAGGTGGCAGTTTTTCAACCTAGGATTATAGAACAAATATCTCAATTCCTTAAGCAAAAAGAAACAAGTGCCTCACTAAAATATGGTGATATTAGCCTGGTTTAAACCTTCACAACAATATTGTAAGTGGGAAATGTGAAAAAGCAGTAGTACCAGAGCTAGACTGAATAGCCAGCTATCATCCTAGTGCTACTGAACAGATTTATAGTGAAAGAATCCACCTACCATGATAAGTAATATGTACATCGAGGGAAATGTAGCCAGAGCTTCTATGTCAGATTGGCTTGTTCCCTTTTCTGTCCTTTCCTTTATAGACTCTGAGCCCCTTCAGGTATTACTTTCTGTACCCACAACTCTGATATCAAAACTGATCCTGATACATGTTATGCTGATCTTAATGGGTAATAATTGCACCTTCTGTCCAGACAGAAACTGTAAACAAAATGTTGATGTTTCGATCTCACATGCTTGTAGAATAATTAACAATTATACTTTGTGTCTGATGGAAACCTTCCTCTGGAACTGCTGTATGGGAGTAGAACACTTGAGTGCTGGAGCTGATTTCCTGAGACCAGCCACTGGACATCTTCCACAGGAAGCAGTGGAGCAAATCCTTCCACGTAGTCATTACCTTGCACCAAACCCTAATCACAGTATTTATGTGAGTCTTGCTAAGATACTCTGCTATGAATTTGGATGTTTGACAGATTTTGTGTATAAAAGACACAGAACTCTCAATCCATACACAACATTGCCTGAGATATGCTTACCTTTCCCACATCCTTCTGTGTTTCCATTGCTTTCTAAGATATTATAGATATTATAGTGTATAATCTACTTCTTCTGATTCTTCTTTCTTGCTTTCCTTACTACTCTTGCCACCAAGCCACTTGTAATTCATAAGGCAATCCCTAGAGCAAATCTTGAGTAGGGGAAAATGATAAGGGAAATAAAGATGCACTTCTGTGTCCTCCTGAAAATCCTCATGCACCATATGACATAAATGCACCAGCTTCCTCTCCAATGGACATTCAAATTCCAGGACTGGCAGAGCATATTCCAGAAAATATATAATATATGCAATATTTATATTTCTCATATATATTATATATTACATACACACACATTGCACTGTGCTGTGAACTTTGGTAGGTCCTATTGCTTGTGTTCAAAATGACTGTCATCATTACAGGGACAAGCTCTGGACCTGAAGCAACAGATAATTGAGCCCTGCATGAAGAGCCAGAAGCCCTCAACTGGTACTGTGACGTGTAACAGGTAGTTTCACAATCTGCAACTGTTGAGAGTTGGTGGCAGATCACCAGATACGAAAGACTTACCATAGATTATGTTGACTGGAGATGTTCTTCCATTGAGACACTTATGCTGCCTATGTAACTATCTTCAGGTTATTATTCTAAATGCATCATCATTTCCCATGACGAATTTTTGATGGTGCCCTTTGTTCCAGCAGCTGTGACTTGGGAGCAACACCTCATGACAGCTCATCTTGGGCAGGTGGAATCATGGAAAACAAGGTATTCACAGAGGCGTGAGGCTGATGGATTGAGCACTGGAACTCATCCAGCCAGCTTTGCCATCCCAGATCAAGAGCCACCATGAGAAAGAGAAAAAAATCCTGATGACAAAATCTACTGTGCAAGACATTGAGCAGCCACTTGCTGTTTGTGGGATGGACATGGACAATTTCATGGTCTCATGGAACTGCCTAGAATGGGTGGCAGATTGCCGGATGTATATGGCTCATTTGTAAGACTGTGTAGACTGTGGCATTGTTCATCATGACGAGTTGATGACTCCTTTTGGCAAGATAGGCAGAGACATTGTGTCATGCCACATTAGGCACATTGGTGCTTAGAATTGGTGGCAGATTGCTGGATGCATATGTCTTGTTTATAACAGACTATGTCGACTGCTTTTGTGTCACCACAAGGAGTTGGAGACTCCTTTGGGCAAGACAGGCAGTGACACTGTGTCATGCCAAATTAGGCACATTGGTGTCTACACCTCAGCTGGCAGTTTTGCAGTAGTGTTACTGGTATCATGACCAGAACATGGTAAAGATAATCAATGCTTCAACTGTTGATGTCATTGTGATAACCAAGCTGAAATCATGGAACTCAATGATACTCTAAGATAATATATCTTTTTTAAAAAATTTATTTATTGAAATTCATAGTTACATAGAGAGAGGAGAGGCTGAGAGAGAAAGAGAGGTCTTCCATCTGATGGCTCACTCCCCAATTGTCTGCAATGGCCAGAGCTGCACCGATCCAAAGCCAGGAGCCAGGAGCTTCTTTCAGGTCTCCCGTGTGGGTGCAGGGACCCAAGGACTTGGGCCATCTTCTGCTTTCCTAGGCCAGAACAGAGAGCTGGATTAGAAGAGGAGCAGCCAGGACTAGAAATGGCACCCATATGGGATGCCAATGCTTCAGGCCAGGGCATTAGCCTGCTGCACCACAGCGCTGGTCCCTAAGATAAATATATCTTGCAGTTTGACCCAGCACTTTATAGAGGGGAGCCACATATTCCTCGTCATACCTGGACAGTATACTACTCCTCATGAGAGTATCATGGCTGCCCTCAGACTCGTTGTGAAGCCTAAGATTGACAAAAAGAAGACCAACAAGCTCATCCTGCACCATCAGACTAATAAGGAGCTGGAGGTGTTGCTGATACACAACAGATCTTACCGTGCTGAAATTGCTCAGTGTTTCCTCCACGAACCACAAAGCCATCATGGAAAGAGCAGCCCAGCTGGCCATCAGTCACCAATCCCAATGCCAGGCTGAACAGTGAAGAAAATGGATAGCTCCTGTGCCCATTTCGTTTGTGTTTAAATAAAATCATTAGAACTGCAAAAAAAAAAAAAAAAACCTGCTGAAAGTAGCTGTTTGGTCCAGAAAGCTGAAAATTACAAATGACCTGAACTTTGTCTGTCACCAGGTGAAAAGAAACAGTCTGTGGCTGAGTCCATGAATTACTTGGCTTCAGATAGGAACAGGAAGATTTCAAGATTCTACAAGGTGCTGTGTGCATCTCCTTCCAAAAATCAGGGAGGAAAAAAACTAAGAGGAAGTCCATGATTTTTTAAAGGTTATTTGTTTGAAGGGCAGAGTGACAGAGAAAAGATGCGTTTTCACATACAGCAAGAGAAGCACCATATAAAAATGCAAAGCCTCTTGTTACCAGCAGCTGTGACCTTCAGAATGAACCAGTTCATTGCACGCTGAAGAGACATTGTTGGTGAAGTTTCTCCTGGCGTAGAAGACGGCAGGTGCATCTGGGTGTGAGCAGTGACTCCACTGACCTGGTCACACTTCTTCATGCTATAGACATCCTTTCCCAGCTGCTGCATGCCAGTGTGGTCCTGCCATTCCTTACAGTATTTGGTGAAGGCCTTCTGGGGTTCTTGCCAGTCCTTAACAGAAGCACCTGTTTTACTCATAGCGAATATGGTCTTTTTTTTTTGTTTTGTTTTTTTTTTTTGCAGGCAGAGTGGACAGTGAGAGAGAGGGATAGAGAAAAAGGTCTTCCTTTGCCATTGGTTCACCCTCCAATGGGCGCCGCAGCTGGTGCACTGCACCGATCTGAAGGCAGGAGCCAGGTGCTTCTCCTGGTCTTCCATGTGGGTGCAGGGCCCAAGCACTTGGGCCATCCTCCACTGCCCTCCCGGGCCACAGCAGAGAGCTGGCCTGGAAGAGGGGCAACCAGGACAGAATCCGGCGCCCCTACTGGGGCTAGAACCCGGTGTGCTGGCACCGCAGATGGAGGATTAGCCTATTGAGCCGTGGCGCCGGCTGCAAAGATGGTCTTGAAGATCCCAAGGCCTTGAGGGGTTTCCACATAGCCCCCAGTGCCTACAGACACTACAGATGGTGTGTCCACAGTGGCCCCAGCCCCCACAACTTCCTTCTTGTGCACCTTGGATTTTGGATGAAAGTCCAGGTGAATGTGGGCACTGCAGTCAAGCCACTCAGTAAACTGAGAGGCACAAACAAGAGCTTAACTCCCAGGAAATCCTGGTTGTAGGCTGGAGACGCTGGATGTGAGCCACCTGTCCCTGCACTGCCTGTACCAACCGAGTTTTCTCTGCAGAACAGCCCTTGGGACTCACAGGGAAGCTCTTGCACCCACAGCTGAAGACAGTGCACAGAGGCACTTTCATGCAACATCTCTTTGCCACGTGTCACTGAGCAGCCCAGCCCTCCTGAAACGGTAAAGGTATTTACACTGCACAGAGATCTACAGGAGCTCCTTGAAGACATTCATCCATGCTGCGCTGGTGTCTCAGCTACCACCTGACTCTTCTGGGTTTCATGGACTTGTCTTCTCCAAATCTTAGAAGCTTGGTGTCTTCTGCTTTTGAAATGCTTCAGCTTATCTTCCACCACAGACCTGAGCATGAAGGATCGAATTGCAGCTGAGCCAGGTAGGGATTCCTTCATTGATTTTGTAATCTATAGATTATTGCTTTCCTCCGGCTGGGCTATATACAGCTTTCCTTTCTGATCTCTAGCATATGCTTCTCATTTGAACTTACCTTGTTTATATCCTTCCAGAGTCACCATCCTGTTTTTCTCTTCCCTTGGATCATTGTTACACTTTTCTGGAGCCACTTATCAGTCTTTGCTCTATCTGTTCTTCCAGTACCATCATTTTGTTGCCAACAATGAGTTCTGGATGGCTGGTTTCAATGAACACTTCTGTTTTCCAGCATCGCAGATAAATACAGTGAATAATTCTCAAGCAAGCAGAGTAAGAATACAGCCTAATATCTAAATAGACTTGCTTGGACATCAGGTGACTTCACGGAAACATTCTCAGCTTCTACTCTCAGAGTCTTTCCTGCAGTAGTGAGTGGGCTCTCAGGCTCCTCTACATGGGTTCTCTTAGAAGAGCACCCCCCATCTGGACAAGTGATTCCTCCCTGGATCTCTGATGATGGAGGCGGAAGCTTTAGAAGTCACACGACAGCAGGAAGGAGTCCTGCAGTGGTTCCAGAGTCAGATCAAGACTGCCATCGGATGAGCGCGGTGCGCCGGCTGCAGCGCGCCGACCGCGGCGGCCATTGGAGGGTGAACCAACGGCTTTGGAAGACCTTTCTCTCTGTCTCTCTCTCTCACTGTCCACTCTGCCTGTCAAAAAAAAAAAAAGACTCCAAAAGCAACCACTGTGCTTTGTCCAGGTCGAGGTCGCACACTTGATGGGCCACAGTGGAGGGTGGTATTTACAGCTCCCTGTCTCTGTTCATTAGGCACAGCTCCCTCTGGTGTTCCAGCCTCCGCACTCCTCATTTCCCTGCAGGGACACTGCTGTGGGCAGAAAAAAAACATTTTTTTCCCTGCTGATTCTCTATCCCCAAAAGACCAGGTAAGAAGTCAGGTGTGTACTTAGCTGTCATTATTCTTCTCTGTGAACTCCTCTGCCTCCTAGAGGTCAAATCTCCCACCAATTTATTTTTCTTGAGTTAATGTTTTCTCCAGGGTGGAAGAACTTACCTTGTTAGTTGCCTACAGCTTTCAAACATCTCCTGGGAACGCAGCTCCTGACATCGGCAAAACTTCATATTCCCCTCCCTCTTCAAGAAGGGAAAACTATGGAGGACCTTTGTTGTAGATGCCTTTTGGATGCCCAAGACTGATACAAGGGGTCTGTTTTTTCAAGTCTAGGCTCCACTTTCAATCCAGGTTCTGCTGATGCTCTTAGGCAGGTGATGGCTCACATAGCTGGGTCCCTGGCACTCACATGGGAAAACCAGATAGTTAGTATCCACTTTCCCACTCCTGGCTGTCATGGGCCATTGGGGATTGCACCAGGGGATGGGAGATCTCCCTCTCTCTTGTTCTCAACCTTTGATAACAAATTAGCGTTGACTAGTCCATATTAGCAAACATTTAAAAACCCTTTTCAAAAAAAGGAGAAACTATTTCTCTGATGTAAAACATCATGGTATTTCTTAGCTTCATCACACTTTTGCCAGAAAACGGAATATTACAGCACACTTTAAGAACTGCCGTTTATTCAGCTCCAGCCTTTGTGACCATCTGGGGTGTGAACCAGCAGATTGAAGACTCTCTCTCTCTCTCTCTCTCTCTCTCTCTCTCTCTCTCTCTCTCCCTCTCCCTCTCCCTCTCCCTCTCCCTCTCCTCCTCCCTCTGCCTCTGCCTCTGCCTCTGCCTTTCTGAAACTCTGCCTTTCAAATAAATAAATAAATCTTTTTCTTTAAGGGAAACGGTTTATTGGGGAAAACCCAGCAGGCTGGAGAGAAGGGGAGAAGAAGGAAAAGAGAGAGAAGGAGAGTGTAAGAAAGAGAGAGAGGAGAGGAGCTAGTGAGGAGAGAAGAGAGGGAGCAGAGAGAAGAGAGATGAGAGGGGGAGAGGAGAGGAGAGCAGAGAGCACAGAAAAGAGAGCGAGAGAGAAGCCAAGAGCGAGCAGAGAGACAGTGAGAGAGAGAGTGAGAAATAAATGAATCTTAAAAAAAGGACTGCCTTAGCAAATGTTTGTCAATTAGAAGAGATGAGCTGATGTGTTTTTTTGTTTTGTTTTGTTTTTAGTTGACATATAGTGTAGGGAGCCATTCACCGTCTAGAGGCATGTGTCCATTGTGCTGTGATCAAAGCAAACCCATCGCCTTTGAATATATTCTTTGAGTTGAGAACATTCAGAATCCTCTCTTCTAGCTATTTGGAACACAGAGAGCACTGTTGTTAACTGTGGTCACCCTACTGGGTAGTAGATATCAGAGGTTCTCTTCTCATCCAACTGAAACATTGAATGCACTAACCAACCTCTGCCATCACATCCTGCCACCTGCTCACCCTGATCTTTGCTGACCACTATTACACTGTCCGCTTCTATGAAATCAATTTTCTGCTCACAAGTGTCATCATGTGGTAATTCTCTGTGCTTGGCTTATTCACTTATTCTAATGATCTCTGGGTTTGTCCGTGTTTTTCCAAAATGAGAGCACTGCATTCTGCTTCTTGGCTGAATACCATTCATCGTGTTGATGTGTCACATTTAAAAGCTTATCTGTTGATGTGTATTTGAAAGGCAGTGAGACAAAGAGAGACAGCAAAAGACAGATTTCCATTCATTGGTTTACACCAAAATTACCACACAGGTGAGTGTGGGCCAGGATAAAGCCAGGAGCCCAGAACTCAAGCCAGGTGTACCATGTGGACAGTGGAGACCCAAACACATGGGCCACCACCTGCTGCTCCTAAGATGTACATTAGCAGGAAGTTGAATCTGAAGCACAGTGGGGATCGAACCCCATACTGTATGAAATGGAATGTGGGCCTCTTGAGCAGTATCTCCACTGCTGGGACAATACACACGCCTTGAATCCATCTTTGTCATCATCTGTGTTTCCCATTAAAAAAAAAAAACACCCAACATCCTTAAGAATAATTTCCTTCCTTCCTCCATTTGATATAAATTTCCTACTCTGTCCTCTGTAAAGGGATGTAACTCTGTCAATCAGAGCAGCTTTGGTTTCTTCTCCTTGTAAAGGTATGGTTTTGATGGAATTGTCAAATAAGGGAACCTTATGTTCCAGACCTGCTGCATGGAGAAAATCAGTTACCAAACTTTGTGGTCATGTGTGTATTTTTAAAAAAATTTGTTTAGTTGAAATACAGATTTACAGGAAAGTTGAGATGTTGAGAGAGAGAGAGAGAGACCTTCTGTCTGATGGTTTACTCCCCAAAGGGCTGCAGTAAACACTGCTGGGCGGAGCCAAAGCCAAAGCCAGAATCTCAGGGCTCCATCTAGGTCTCCCACATGGGTGCAGGGACTTAAGCACTGGGCCAACTTCTGTTGCTTTCCCTGGTGCATTATTAGGGAGCTTGGTCTGAAGTCCAGCAGCCATGACTTGAATGGTGCTCATCTAGGATGCTGGTGCCACACAGCAGCTTAATCTGTTACACAACATTGCCAGCCCCAAGATGTTCTGGTTGTTTTCATGTATTCAGGTGAATTTGCAATGTGTGTTATGTTCACATGTATGTTTATTTGCATACACGTGATTGGCTGTAGTTTACATGGTACCAGGCTGACTTGGAAAGAACTGCACACACATAAATTAATCCCCATGCTTACACAAGTTGATATGCGTTTGTGTGATGGCTTGTGATCCTGAGCATTTTCTCATGTGTTGTTGGACTATTGAATTTCCTCTCTTGAAAAATACCTGTTCAAGTCCTTTGCCCATTCCTTAACTGTATTGTTGTTTTGTTGTTGTTGAGTTTCTTGAGCTCTTGGTAGATTCTGGTTATTAATTCTTTATCAGTTGCATAGTTTGCAAATATTTTCTCCCATTTTGTCAGTTGCCTCTTCGCTTTGCTGCGTGTTTCTTTGCAGTGAAGAAACTTCTCAGCTTGATATAATCCCATATATCAATTTTGGCTTTGATTGTCTATGCTTCTGGGGTATATTCCAAGAAGTCTTTGCCTATGTCAATGTCCTCCAGAGTTTCTCCAATGTTCTCTAGTAATTTGATGGTGTTGTGTCATAGATTTAGGTCTTTGCTCCATGTTGAGTGGATTTTTGTGCAAGGTATAAGGTAGGGGTCTTGCTTTCTACTTCTGCAGGTGGAAATCCAGCTTTCTCAGCACCATTTGTGGAAGAGACTGTTCTTGCTCCAGGGGTTGCTTTTAACTCCTTTGTCAAAGATAAGTGGTTGTAGATGTGAGGATTGATTTCTGGAGTTTTTATTCTATTCTATTGATCTACACATCTATTTTTTTGCCAGTATCAGGTCATTTTGATTATAATTGCCCTGTGGTATGTCTTGAAATTTGGTATTGTGATGCCTCCAGCTTTGTTTTTTTGTTTTTTGTGTAAGATTGCTATAGCTCTTCAGGGTCTCATGCTTCCATATGAATTTCAGCCTCATTTTTTCTACGCCTGAGAAGAATGTCCTTGGTATTTTGATTGGGATCCCATTGAATCTGTAAATTGCTTTCTGAAGTATGGACATTTTGATGATATTGATTCTTCCAATCCATGAACTTGGAAGATTTTTCCATTTTTTGTGTGTCTTCTTTTTCTTTCTTTAAAAATTATTTTTGATCATGAAGATCTTTGACCTTCTTGGTTAAATTTATTCCAAGAGATTAATTTTTTTTTGTAGCTGTTGTGAATAGAATTGATCTTAGCAGTTCTTTCTCAGTCATGGCATGTTAATACACAATGGGATACTGTTCAGCTATTGGAAGAAGTACATTCTGTCATTCTAGACAACATGAATGCCCTTGGAGGACATCATGATTAGAGCAATAAGCCAGGCACAGAAAGACAAATACCACATGACTCACTGGTAAGTAGAATCTTGCAGAGTTAGTCTCATAGAAATAGATAAGGAAAGAGTGGTTATCCAATGCCAGGGAGTGTAGGAGAAGAGGAACCTGGGGGTGGCTGGTCAATTAGTACAATATTCTGATGGACGAGAGGAATATATTCTGGTGTCTACTGCACAGTAGGATGACTACAGTTAACAATAAGGCTCAGTATATCCCAAAATAGCTACAGGAGAGGATTCTGAATGTTCCCATCTCAAAGAAATTCTCATTTGAGGTGATCAATAGGCTAATTACTCTGATTTAATCATAACATTGTGTATACATGTACCCAATGTTCAGTGTCCCCCATAAATTGTGTCAAATAAAATAAAATACAAATACCTCTCTTTTAACTAACAGACAAATGAAAAACTAAGTGACAGTAAAAAATGCAATCTAATTTCTCATTCATGGTGGGAAAAACCACTATATCCTTAAAGTCATATTTATAAAAAATTGTTAAAATTTCTAACTCATTATAAGTGAAGAGCTCTTGTTTTACATAGAGAAATAGTTTTTCCCTTCTTAAAGAGGGAAATACCATTGTTCCTGACATGTCTGCTGCTGCATCCCCAACCAAACTGTTGGACTGGAGAACTCTAGGGACTTATTGAAGATGAGTTCTTCCATCTTGCATTCTGGAGAAGGGGTTGAATCAAATAGGGTTGGTGGCTGAAAGCTTAGCCCTCTGGGAGGCAGGAGAATCTGCAGAGAAGGAATAATCGACTCTGAGCACACATGACTTCAACCTGGTCTCTTGGGAACAGAGGATCAGCCAGAGAGTTTCTGCCCAGACCAAGGTCCCCATAGGGAAATCAGGTGCTCACAGGTCAGAGTCCCAGGAGGAAGATGTGCCTACTGTGCAGAGACGGGGAACTGTAAATTCACCACAATCTTCATCTGGCTCAGGGACTGATGTTTGACTCCTTCCTGCTGTCTGTGTGGGACAGAGCTTCAGTGTCCATCATCAACCATCCCTGGAGGAGTCACACCTCTGCCCAGAGACCTTCCTCCTGGAGAACCCATGCAGGTGAGTCTGAGAGCCCAGCAGGTCCTGCAGGAAAGGCCCAGAGTGGAAGTTGAGAACGCTTACCCAAGGTCACCTGATAGCCAAACCAGTCTATTTTGGATAGAGAGATTGTGGTGTTCCTTTGCTCACATGCTTAATTATGCATTTATTTGTGTTAAAACACAGGAGTGCACACTGGAACCGGCAACACAGGATTTATTGTTGACAATTAGATGGTCCTAGTAGAAGCCTGTTGGAGCAGGAATTATTAGCACAAAACAGTTCTGGTAAAATTAGAACAGGAATCCAAGAATCTTGGCAATTAAGGGGCGTAAAGAAAGAGGGTGGTAGCTGACACTGGTGTAGTGGCCTAAGTCTCTATTTGCTGTGCCAGCACCCTAAATGAGTGCTGGTTCTAGTCCCAGGTGCTCCTCTTCTGATCGAGCTCTCTGTTAATGCACCTGGGAAAGCTGCAGAAGATGGCCCAAGTCCTTGAGCCCTTGTACCCATGTGGGAGACCCAGAAGCTCCTGGCTCCTGACTTTGGATTGGCTGAGCTCCAGCCATTGCAGCCATTTGGGGAGTGAACTAGCAGATATAAGATCTCTCTCTCTCTCCCCCCCCCCTCCTTTCCTTCCCCCCCTTCCTCCCTCCCTCCTTCCCTTCCTCTGTGTGTGTGTGTGTCTGTAACTCTGCCTTTCAAATAAAATAAAAAAAAAAACAAAGAAAGAGGGTGGCAGCTCTGGAGGGAAAGACAGGCAATTGAGGACATTTCTGTTTTAATATTTATTTATCTTTATTTTCTTTGGGAGAGAAACAAAAAGTAATAGACAAAGACATACAAACAAAAGAGAGAGCCACTCTCCTCTAGTTCATTCTGAAAATGCCTACAACAGCTAAGACTGGGCCAGGCCAAAGAAGTCCCATGCTCAGTACTCAGTGTGGGTCTCCTGTGTGACTGGCAGAGAATCCACACAGCTGAGTTGTCATTGCAACCTCCCAGAAGGTGCATTAGCAGGACGCTGGAATCAGGAACAGAGCCACGACTCACACCCGGGCTACCTGATCTGGGATGTGGGTGTCCCAGGCAGCATCTTAAATGCAGCACCAGACATCCACCTCTGCCATCTTTAATATTTGAAATGGTGCAGATTGATATTTTCTGGTGATGAGACAGAGTCCGACCAAGAGATTGTCTTTGAAACTGAAAACATAGCTATCTGCCATTTAATGTGTATGTTTGTGCTTATGTGTGTGCATTTGTGTGAGAATGTGCGTGCATGTGTATGTGTCACATGTGTGTGCATGTGTGTGCGCATGTGTGTGAATGTTTGACGGATAGCCAAGTGTGTTACCAAGTCCATAAGGCTGTCTTACTGCCCTACCTCTGCCTTTGATTTGTTGATGCAGAATGTTCCTGACCTCATCCAAGCTGACAAATCATCTTGTATATATGTACATCCATCTTCTCTTCCTGTTATTTCCTACGGTGTCTCTGGGCTTTTCTAGTTATATCTATTTCTGAAGGTTGCATTGCCTCCACCATCATGTGGCACCAGTTCCTTATTCTTCACTCTTTGTCAGCTTTTCCACTCAGAGTCATGTTGGGAACTTCACATAAGTGAAGTGATAACATTAGATTCATTTCCTGCTTGCTTTTTTAAAAAACTTATTTATCTGAAAGACAGAGTTACAGAGAGAGAGATGAGAGAGAGAGAGAGAGAGAGAGAGAGAGAGAGAGAGAGAGAGAATATATCTAGCATCCACTGGTTCATTACAGCTGTAATGGCCAGGGTGTGCCAGGTTGAAACCAGGAGCCAGGAGCTTCTTCCAGGTCTCCTACATGGACACAGTTGCTCAAGTACCTGGACCATCTTCTGCTGCTTTCCTAGGTGCATTAGGAGGGAGTTGGATCTGAAGTAGAGCAGCTGGGTCTTGAACCAGCACCCATGTGGGATGCCGACATTGCAGGCCAAGGTTTAACCCCGCTACACCACAATGCCAGGTCCTCTCTCTCCTTCTTTCTCCCTTTCAAATAAAAATGAAGAAAAATAAAAGGGTGAAAATGACCATACCAGAATAGAGTCCCATGTTTATTTGTTCATATGAGGTCTTCAAGCTGGAACTTGTGGGTGGCATTTACACTTTTTTGTGGGAAAGAACTTGATGTGGCCCACGTGTGTCATGTCCACGTGTTGCCATATCCATGCAGCCAGGGATGAGAAGGGCATGGTATCTGTGTCTGTGTTTGTCTCTGTGTGTTTGTGTGCTTGTGTGCACCTGCTGTGAGGTGAGAATTGTGTTCAAGCTGAGTTACCTGGAATCATTATTCCAAGGTGACAATGTTACTCAGACAAGAACTCAATCAACATATGGTACCTAGAAGGAATCCCGTTCAAATCACTGGTTGCCTTTTCAAACACAATGATAAAGTCTAATGGTGGATATTAGAGAATGGAGAGGGAATATAGGCCAGGGGTGGAGAAAGCTTGTTCCGTGTTCAATAGGTTCAGTTGGGGAGAAGTAAGACATTGCTGGGTTCTACTGAATGGTAGGGCAACTAAGATAATGGAAATGCATAACGAATTTCTCTGAAACAGAACTAGAAGGTAGGAGTTTGGATGTTTTAGACCCTGAAGAAGTGCCTCATTTTTGAGTAGATAGAAATATGTACCCATAGACGCACACTGATTGGACATAAAACAATGTAGGCAGGTATGCAAATGGGACCTCAAACATTTTTACATCTGTTTAAAATTTTTTAATATTTAAAGGACTTTTTAATCTTAGAAAACTGAAGAAATACACAGAAAGAACAGTAAAAATATGTCATCTCAAAAATGTGAAAGAAAGAGTGGGGGAAAGAGGGAGGGTGTGAGAGAGAGGAGAAGCAGGAGGGAGGAAGGAAGGGAGGAAGGGAAATATCATGCTATTCTTAGAACTGTATCCATGAACTGCATTAAATCGGTTCTCTTCATGTTAGAGTAAATAATGTTAAAAAATGAATCGGGGGGCCGGTGCTGTGGTACACTTGGTTAATCCTCCGCCTGTGGCACCGGCATCAAGTGGCCCAACTTGCCTGCTCTGACACTTTTCTTAATGACATGGTCATATACTTCATACCTGTGCTGCTAGCTGTTGGTTCACTGGCTGGGATCCTGTGCTCCTACTCTAAGATCATCTCCTCCATCCGTGCCATCTCCTCTGCTCAGGGGAAGTATAAAGCATTCTCCACCTGTGCCTCTCAACTGTCCGTTGTCTCCTTATTCTATTGCACAGGTCTAGGTCATTTACTGAGTGTAGGTTAAGAAAATCTTAGGCCACAGTCTTTCGCCTTTATCGCCATCATTCCTGGGTATATCACTAATTGCTCATCCTGATAGCAGGACTTAATACATCTGTGTGTTTTCTAACTGGTCATTGCCTTTGATTCTCTCCTTAGGGTCCTGTTTCTGTTTCAGATCCAAGTGTCTCCCTCAACCAGCGCACAACAGGCGCCTTCTGGAATCTACTCCATCATGTTCCTTAGCAGATGTGTTTATTCTCATCTGTCAATTATGAAACCATATCTATCTAATGATGAACAAAGGACTAGGGTTATTTTAAAAAGATTCATTTATTTATTTGAAAAGCAGAAATGTGAGAGAGATTCTTTCATCTGCTGGTTCACTCCCCAAAGGGCTGCAATGGCCGGAGCTGCGCCATTCTGAAGCTAGGAGCCAGTAGCTTCTTTTGGGTCTCCCACATGGGTAGAGCGGGCCAAACACTTGGGTCATCTTCCACTGCTTTCCCAGGCCATAGGACAGAGCTGGATCGGAAGTGGAGCAGCTGGGACTCAAACCAATGCTCATATGGGATGCTGGAAACCATAGCCAGAGGCTTAGCACACTACGTCACAGCGCCGGCCCCACCGAGCTGGTTCTGACGTCACACCTCTGTGCCTGCCCTCTTCTGTCCCCAGTGCATCGGTGGTGCGGTTTGTGCAGATGTCTCTGATCTAAATGCCAGTGCATTTGGCGCGTAGGCGTCTCTGGACCCAACTGCAACTGCGTGCAGCACCCAGAACTGTGCCCCCCAAACAGCTGTTTGGTAGAGAAGGGCTCTTCCTCCGCATCCCTGAGACCAGGGGTGAATGCAGCCAATGCAAAGGAGCAGGTCTACGCGACCCCGCTGCCTGCTGCCCAGGGCGGGCAGAAGCCAGGTCCTGCCCCTGCTGCAAGTCACAAGGCAGGGAGACACGCTGACGATGGAGAGACGGCAAATCCAACACGCCCTGAAAGACGCTGGGACGTCACCGCGTTTCCTGCTCTTCCTAATGCTGGACCTTCCTACACCCAACTTCCTGCTCCCGTCATGGCGGCCTGAGGGTTCCTCAGATGCAGCCAGATCGGGGCGGCGGCGGGAGGGGGGG
>CM027392.1:7579835-7593579 GCA_015711505.1 Sylvilagus bachmani | reverse complement strand
CGAGCAGAGGAGACTCCAGCCGGTGCTCCGCGCCCAGCCCCGCCTCTGAATTTGCCCCGCCGCGCGCCCTCTGACCCGGAAGCGGTGGGGCTGCTCCTGGCACGGCGCCCCCTCCACACCAGAGCGGGCCGCCATGGGCAAGAAGCACGAGACAGGATGACGCTCCTCGGCGAGGGTGAGGCAGCGGCGCTTTTTAACCCGCCGGCGGACCGTAGGAGCGCGGGTCCGGCACGGGGCGGGGTGAGGAGTGGTCCCGGAGAAGTGGGCGGGGCCCGGGGCTGAGGCGGCGCTTCTGAGCACGGGCCTGAGGGGCTTCTGAGGATATGGGCGGGACCCGGGCACAGGTGCAGAGGTGGGTCCTGGAGTGATGGGCGGCGTTCTAGGCATGGGCCTTACAGAGTCCGGTTAGTGGGTGAGGGGGGTCCTGGTGGATGGGGCAGGGGGCTTAAAGGGTCCCGGTATGGAGGGCAAGGTCCGGGGGCTGAGGGCCCCCAACTGGGTGGTGGGAGGAGCCCTGGGCATAGGATTTACAGGATCCCAGGATAGTGGGTAAGAGGGTTCCTGGCTGGATGTGACCATGGTCACAGGTATGGGGCTTAGAGGGTCCTGTGGTAGTGGGTGGGGCCCAGGGGCTTGGGGTGGTTCCTGATCAGGGACCTGAGGAGATTCTAGGGAGATGGTTGGGGTCCCGGGGATCGAAGCTGAGACGTGACCCTGGATGGTGTCCAGGGTCCCAGGTGTGGGGCTTAGAGGGTCCGGGATGGTGGGTGGAACCCCGGCATGGGGGTTGGAGAGGAGGCTGTCCCAGCATTCAGTGTGGAATCCTGGACACAGGAGCTGAGGGGAGTCCAAGGTTGATGGGTGGGGCCCGGGAACTCAGGGGTTTCTGGCTGGATGGTGGGCGGTGTTCAGGGGCCCAGGGACTCCTGGGGAGTTGAGTGGGGCCTGGACACTTGGTGAGGGTGGGCCTTACAAATAGCAGGACTATATTTTTGCCTTCTATTTAATCCTAAAGTTGATCGGATGCGTGTCCTAACTTTTACTGGAATTGCTTTCGGAGTCTCAATCCCTGCTCTGCACTGGGGCAGGTGGCAGGGTTGTGGAGGAGCTCCTGGCTGTTGGCTGGTGGTAGGCTCATCTCCTGGTCATTGGCTGGTGGTAGGCTCAGCTCCTGGCCGTTGGCTGGTGGTAGGCTCAGCTTCTGGCCGTTGGCTGGTGGTAGGCTCAGTTCCTGGCCATTGGCTGGTGGTAGGTTCAGCTCCGGAACGTTGCTGGTGGTAGGCTCAGCTCCTGGCCATTGGCTGGTGGTAGGTTCATCTCTGGAACGTTGCTGGTGGTAGGCTCAGCTCCTGGCTGTTGGCTGGTGGTAGGCTCAACTCGTGAATGTTGGCTGTTTCCAGAACTAGACTGTTTTCCCTTCTGACAAAATATCGATACCTACTTTATAATGACCTTATTATGCAACCATATAGAGAGCATAATCTTTTCCTGTTGCTATTCTCAGTAACTTGGAGTTTTTCACACCCATTCATCTAAAATGTCAAAGGAGGAAAACAATAACATTTCAAGGAATTTGGAGATTTCATGCAGCCATGTCAGGATTGATGATAATCCTTGGGTCTAAGGTTTCTGTATATATATATACATATACATACATATATGTATGTATGTATATATATATACATATCAGTGTGATGTATTTTGATGTAGCAGTGTCAAAATTCAGGACCTCAATAGCAACCAAGTGCTACAGATTGTACAGCATGATACTCCTGTTAGAAGCAAACGTTTGATCAAAGCCCCAGTCTACAGTTGCATATGTGTGATGACAGTTGCTTGGATGATTCTCTCAAGTTTTGGGATGCCTGTTTATCAAATTCTATGATGATGTTGCAACACTCTGAAGAGTTTTACTGTAGAGATGTGATACAGTATGACCATGGTAGCAACCGTGGAGACAGGCTGACTATCAATAAGAGAATCAACCTTCTGAATTCAGGGGAATCGAAATCTCCAATGAAACCTCAGCATTGATGTGTGGCTACTTTTATAAACAAACAGAACAAGCCAACCGGTTTTGCCCTGGGAAGTATTGCATGGAGAGTTGCTATTTATTATATCAATCTTGCAAACCCAGCCAAAGATAACTGCATCTCTAAATATCATCTATCCAATGGAATCAACATTTCAGTGCCTCAGGTTCTCTATGGAGTAAATGGAATTTCAATCGGCTATCATCCATGGAAGTTCATAGATGTTCACGGAGTTCATCCTGGGAAATAATGATGTCATTGTCCACCAGCCAATCAGTGACTCCTCCTCTCCATTACATTCCTGCTACAGGGATTTTCTGAAATTCCAAGGAGATGGAAATTACTATAAAAGTTAGGTTTCTGTGGGCAATGCCAGAGACTGTGTCATACTTATTCAACAACATGTACATTCAAGATTATTGGAAAAGAGTTTATGGGCTCTGTACTTTGTTATATTTGAGGATTAAAAGGAACAACAAAGTTTGAGCACAACCAGATCAAGTCAACTACAACTACCACCCTCCAACTCCAACTGTCCTCCACCCCTCAAATCAACAACAAACGAAAACCACACAGGTCCCCATCTGCCTACAGTGGCATCCTCATGCCCTGTAGGTGAGTTCTCAGGGCTTCCCATTTCTTCTACTCACTTTAACTCTGCAGATCAACAGAACTTACCCTCCTGGGGAACATAGGGGATGAATCCCCCTCATTCTTTCCTCCATTATGGTCCTGCATTTTGATCTGCTTTAGCCACATTGTAAGGCTAATGAAAGCACATTGATCAGGTGTTAGAGGATCTAACTGCCTGTTCATAGAAAAGAAGATTGTTAAAGCTGCTCTAGTGTATTAAGAGGAACCAAGTGGGGATGAAGGCAAAATACTTTAGTCACATAACCAGGATTTGATCATGGAAAAGGGTCTTGTAATGAACCAAATAATATTTGGTTGAGGGATGATGTGCCATTGTGCCATATCCCCTATAGGCACCATTGAGCTTCTGGGAGTCCAGTCTTCACAACTGTGAGCTTCACCAGATCCATGGCAATGGGAAGGAAACTTCTTCCCGGGATTATATTTGTGAACCAGTAGGTACAGATGGGGTGACTGGATCACAAGTGGGTGGGGGTGTGTTGGTGTATAGAGGACTAGTAAGTAGAGTTGTTAGGAGGAGTTGGGGATAACATAGAGGCAGAATTGTCACAGTGGGAAGGAAACTTCCTTCCGGGATTATATTTGTGAACCAGTAGGTATGGATGGGGTGACTGGATCACAAGTGGGTGGGGGTGTGTTGGAGTATAGAGAACTAATAAGTAATGTTGTTAGGAGGAGTTGGGGATAACATAGAGGCCAAATAGAAACAGGTAGGATAACACAGGGCAATGAGCAGGTTAGGTATAATAGGAATAGAGTCTTGAAGTTCTGCACATGGAGTGAATAAGGTCAGATACTGGGAAGTAGTGTCATTTGTCATGGAAGGAAAAAGGTGACAAAGTGAGGAGAACTGGGAGGAAGGTAGATGAGAGGATTAGAATTTGATGGGCCTGAGGCAGGCCAAGACTGAGGTGAGAGGTCATACTAAGATCAGGTATGTGATCTTAGTATGTGGAAGATCTTCTGTGGAAGATCAGGCTGGTGTGGGAGGCAAGTGGGCAGACAGGATATAGTCACAGAAGGTTGAGGTTGCTATGGAGGAATGAGAGGAAGAGGGAGGGTAGAGGAAGAGAAGGGTGAGGCTAGGGAGAAGGACCAGAAGGAGGGTGGGGAGGGAAGGAAGGACCAGAAGGAAGGTCAGGCTGGGACAGGCGAGCAGAAGGAGGGTGAGGCAAGCATCAAGGTACAGAGCAAAGATGAGGATGGCCAGGAGAATGAGATGGAGGATAAAGAGGAGGGTGAGGCTGGAATGACAGACCAGAAGGAAGGACAGGCTGGGGGGCGGGGACAGCAGGAACTTGAGGCTGGAGTTGAACAGAAAGAGGAGATGGCTGATACAGAGAAGCAAAGGAGGGTGAGGCTTGGGAGGAGGACAAGGAAGAGGATGAGGCTGCAGCAGAGGTTCAAAAGGAGGCTGAAGTGGAGAGGAAAGACCAGCCAGAGGGTGAGGCTGGAGTAGAGGAAAAGGACAGTGGACGGGCAGGGAGAAGCAAAAGATGGGTGAGGCAGAGGGTCAGAAGGAGGGTGAGGCTGAGGCTGGGAGAGAGGAGCAGGAGGAGGGTGAGGCTTGGGTGCAGGATCAGAAGGCAGGCGAGGCTGGCACAGAGAAGCAGCAGATGCTGAGAGCTGGGTGGGTGACCAGGAGGAGGTTGAAGTTGGTGTACAGGTTCAATAGGAGGCTGGTGCCGATATGAGGGACAAAAGGAGGGTGGCACTGTGGAAAAAGACTGGAGGAAAGGCAAGAATGGCACAGAGAAGCAGCAGTCACTGAGAGTGGGGGGGGGACCAGGAGGAGGGTGAGGTTGGTGTACAGGTGCAATGAGAGGCTGGTGCCATGTTGACCAGACAGAAGGAAGGTGGCGCTGTGGAGAATGACTGGAGGAAAGATGAGGATGGTGCAGAGAAGCAGCAGGACGCTGAGAGTTGGGTGGGGGACCAGGAGGAGGGTGAGGTTGGTGTACAGGTGCAATGAGAGGCTGGTGCTGATGTGAGGGGACAGAAGGAGGGTGGCACTGTGGAGAAAGACTGGAGGAAAGACAAAGCTTGTGGAGAGCAGTGACAGGAAGGTGGTGTCTGTGTAAAAGGCTAGAAGGGTGAGGCTTCTGTGCAAGAAGTGCTAGAAGGTATTTCCGAAGATCATGGCCATAAGGGAAAGAAAGGCAGAGAGGAACATGTGGAGGAGGCTGAGACTTGTGTTTAGATGCAGGAGGATGAGTCTTGTGCTTGGGAGCAGGGCTGGGTGGGGCTTATGTTTAGAGACAGAGAAGGGCAAGGTTGGTGTTCAGCATGAGAAGGGGATGAGGTTTGAGTGAGGAATTAGTAGTAGGATGAGACTTTTGTGGAAGCCCAGGAGGGTGAGCTGGCGGTGCAGGAGCAGGAGCAGGGCCAGGCTGGGGTGCAGGATCAGAGGGAGGGTGGGGCCAGTATGGAGGAGCAGGAGGAGGAAAAGGCTCAAATACTGGACAGGGAGGAGGCTCTGGGAGAAGAAAAGGGGAGTCAGATGTGGGGAGGGCACTAGGAGGAGGGTGAGTCCAAGATGCAGGATCCGGGGTTTTTGCCTGGTGTTAAGGGACAGAATGGAAGTAACAACGGTATGGCCGACTCGGATAGTTGGGCTGGAGTGCAGGGCCTCGAGGATGATGAGGCCAGTATGGAAAAGCAGGATGGTAAGGCTCAAATACAGAGCTAGCGGGGTCAGGCTGGGGTGGAGGACCAGACAGGTGGGGCCGGGCTACAGGATCAGGAGGGTCAGGCTGGTGGGAAGATTAGGAATAAGGAGGAAGATGGCATTGGGAGGCAAGAATTATTTGAGGCTTATCTGTCATATATCTAGCATCCACTGGTTCATTACAGCTGTAATGGCCAGGGTGTGCCAGGTTGAAACCAGGAGCCAGGAGCTTCTTCCAGGTCTCCTACATGGACACAGTTGCTCAAGTACCTGGACCATCTTCTGCTGCTTTCCTAGGTGCATTAGGAGGGAGTTGGATCTGAAGTAGAGCAGCTGGGTCTTGAACCAGCACCCATGTGGGATGCCGACATTGCAGGCCAAGGTTTAACCCCACTACACCACAATGTGGAATGCTGGCACCACAGGCAGAGGATTAACCTGCACCACAGCACCGGCCCCAAGCTAACTCATTTTCTAAAGTCCTTTCACAACACTTATATCTCCACATGAATATGAGGTAACCAGAGTTGCTATGTACCTTTCATTAGTGTGGAGGATGGGAGAGGCCAGAGAGGGACTTCTGGGTCGGTTGTTGGTGATAAGCAGTGGGATGAGAACTTGTGCCAAAAAAGGAGATGTATAGGAGTGCTCCCAAAAATCCAATCCAATCCTTATCTCCTTATCAGAATCAGGAGGACAAAGTTAGAAAATAAGAGAAAGATGGGGATGATAGCAGCATTGGGGAGGTTCTCACACTTTCATCTCGTTCAGTGTGGGCAGAATGTAGATTTTAAGGAGTTCAGAAAACAAGGATTCAAAAAACCTGTGGAGGATGTGTCCAATGGCAAGTCAGGAGCAGATCTTCAGGGGCTGAAGCTGGTTGAGGGTATGGTAACATGAGGTTTTCACACAAATTAGTATCTACAAAATGTTATTTGGCTGGGATCTGAAAGAGGGATTTGATTGTGTTAGAGATTCCAGGGCTTCATTAACCAGGATGAAGTCCACTCAGCCTAGAGCCCATGCTAATTGCTCCCCTAGTTACTCACACCCCTTTACATTCTGTTATAAAAAATTCAATACTCTGGTCATGCTGACCTGGGAGGGCCAGTTTCTGGAACTCACAAGCACAGTTTGTCTGCACAGACCCTCTAGTGAGTTCTAAGCTCCGTAGTGAGCTCTTCTTCATCATACTATGAGGAGATACATACTTGGTGTGATTACAGGGGGGATCACAAAGTGTCCAAGAGCACTGGTGTGCAGCATGGCCCCTGGGATGTCTGAGTAGTATCTCACACATTCTGATTCAGAGCACAACTTAATAATAAATATAAATTTCATAAGTACAAGTTTGGATTATCGCAGTTCTTCTCCACATACCCACGCTCCCACCCCCAAAACCATCCCACCTCCTACTCCTTCTCCCATTCCATGTTTCATTAAGATTCATTTTTAATTATATACAGAAGAAAAACTCTTACTAAGTAAAGATTTCAACAGTGTGCATCCACACAGACACACAAAGTATAAAGTACTGTTTGAAGACTAGTTTTCAAGTTAGTTATCACAATATAACTCATTAAGGACAGAGGTCCTTCATGGGGAGCAAGTGCACAGTGACTCCTGTTGTTCATTCAACAGTTAACACTCTTTTTTATGACATCAGTGAACACCAAGGCTTTTGACATGATCTGCCAATGCTATGTAAGCCTTTTGAATCCACAATCTGTATTTTGACAGGGCCATAAGCAAAGTGGAAGTTTTCTCCTCCCTTCAGAGAAATGTACCTCCTTTGATGGCCCCTTCTTTTCCCTGAGGTCTCACTCACAGAGATCCTTCACATAGAACTTATTTTTGCCACAGCATCTTGACTTTCTGCACCTGAAATGCTCTCATGGGCTTTTTAGTCAAACCAGGAAGTCTTAAGGGTTCTTTCTGAAGTCAGTGTGCTACTAAAGTGATTGTCTGTATGGGCCTGCTGTGTGGACTGCTTCCCATGTTGGAACATTCTTTTTTAATTCTGTATATTATTATTACCAGACACTTGATCATTTTTATATGATCCCTTTAACACTTAATCCTATCTATATGATCAACTTAACTCTAAATGTGATCACTTTAACACTTAAGATGGCATTATTACCACCCAGCTTAATGGTTTTTGAGTCCCATGGCAAGTTTTTAGCTCTACCTAGAAGGGTAATTCTTAAACTGATAATTTTGTATGACCTGCGATTGATGCTATAAATATCCAAATGACCCATGACAAAGAAAGGTTTGCCAACCCCAGGTATCGGGTGATAAAATACAATCTTTAACCCTACAGTCTAAAGATGGAGACAGAATATAAGGTAATAAAGTTAAAAATCATCCAGTCAGGTGGTGATAGGTGCTATGGGAAAAAAAGACACAAATTTGGATCCTACATCTGGATAAGAGCACCCATTCTCCACAGTGACTATGTATACATGACAGAGGAATACAGTGTCATCACAATGCTACCTGTGATTGACAGCCTGGCTGCTTTTATTGAAGGTCATTTATGACTCTTGCCCACAAGACAATCTACATTTCCAAACTTCTCTTTCCTTGGTGCCTGTACTGGGGGGTATGAGTGTGATGAGCTACCATGGAGGAACAGAGACCCAGGTTGTGTCAGTGACCCAGTCTGGCACTATGAATCCTATGCTGGTTCCAGGAGCAGGAATGAGGGAGGAAAAGAACCCAGTGCCCACCCACACAGCACATTGGTGCTGGAGTCTGCGGTGTCTGCAGGAGGCCTATAGGGTCAGATGCAGGCAGAGAGGGGGACAAAGAAAATCAAACTACAGTCTGATGATTTGTTCTACTCTGAAGTTGCAGGAATGGCTTCAGATACCAAGTGTAGGTGCCCACAGGTCAGAGTAGGACCTTTAAGCCTCTCAGTGTAATGTTAATTTAAAATACTTTAATCAAAAATAAACTACTAACTTAAAAAAGAATATTTTGTGAGCATGGTATGTATGCTTTGACAAGAAATTGCTCCTAAGACATACACATTTTCCACCACGAGACATGTGGCTATTTTAATTTCTTCATACTTAATTGAATAAGGAGCAGGGACATTGCAAAAAGAAAAACACAGTGTAACTAAAAGTTGTTTAATACATAAACTAACTCCTCTCTCAGTTCCATTTTTCCACAAAATTTTTGAAACACCCTTGTATTTCAGGAACAATGGTAAGACAACTGGGGGAAAGAAAATTTGAAAGAAAATACATTAAGATACTAGAGATAACACTAAGTACAACAGGTCTATCATTGAAAATGTTCATGGGAGATGTTATAAAATAAACCACAGTGGACATACTATTCAAGTTATGCTCCTCCAATCTGATCAAAGAATCCCGTTGTCTGGCTCTGAGGCTAGGAACCCTGCAGTCCTAGACTCTTCTTCAGCCCCAATGCCATGGGTTCCTCTACCTGAGTCTCTGTTCCTCTAAGGGGTCCTCATGGACCAAGAGTCTTTTCAGAGCCCTCTTCATGTCTGTGTTCCTTAGGCTGTAGATGAAGGGGTTCAGCATGGGGGTGACCACTGTGTACATCACAGAGGCTGTGGCAGTGGAAGCTGAGCTGGGGGCTGCACCAGCAATGAGATACACTCCTATGCTTGTGCCATAAAATAAGGAGACAACAGAGAGGTGAGAGGCACAGGTGGAAAATGCCTTATGCTTCCCTTGAGCTGATGAGATTGCACGAATAGAAGAAAGAATCTTAGAGTAGGAGTAAATGATGCCAGCCAGGGGACCTCCACCAAGGAGCACTGCAGTAGAAAATATCAACATGTCATTAGGAAAGGTGTCTGAACAGGCGCTGTGGATCACTTGACTCAGTTCACAGAAAAACTGGGGGATTCCCAGGTGTGTGCAGAAGGTCAGCCGCAGCACCAAGAGGCTTTGTGACAGGGCATTTAGGGAATTGATGACCCAGGACACCAGGACCAGCTGCACACAGAGCTGGGGATTCATGATGACCGTGTAGTGCAGAGGGTGACAGATGGCCACAAACCTGTCATAAGCCATCACGGCAAGCAGAAGGTCATCCAGTCCTGCAAACAGTATAAAGAAGAACATCTGGGTGATGCAGCCTGCATAACTGATGGCTTTGCTCTGCTTCTGGATGTTCACTAGCATCTTGGGGACGGTGGTGGAGGTGAAGCAGATGTCCATCAAAGACAGGTTGGAGAGGAAGAAGTACATGGGCGTGTGGAGCAGGGGGTCTGAGAGGATGGCCAGGATGATGAGCAGGTTCCCAGCCACAGTGACCAGGTACATGGAGAGGAAGAGCCCAAAAATGAGGGGCTGCAGTGCTGGGTCCTCTGAGAATCCCAGGAGGAAGAATTCTGAAGGTTGGGTTTCATTTCTTGGTTCCATGAGGTGTCACTACCAATAAAAAGAAAAATAACATGAGGAATAGTCACACAGACATTAGCAGTAGAGTGGGAATCCAAAATCCATGTTTTCCAGTTGAAAATTTAGCACCCATATTTGTGAATGGAATGCTGACCTGGGCAGCTCCCTGTGCCATCTCTGACCAAGAATTTCTGTCTCACGCTCAATCCTTCCCCAAGACATCAAATATTTGTAAGTTTTGATGAGAAAACTATTAACGCAATTATTTACAAAGCGATTAACATACAGGTATTGGGATATCTGGCCCATGGGCTATGTAAGACCCACTGTCACTGGGTCTGGCTATGCCAAGGCTACTACAAGTGGGGCTAAAAATCAATCTACTGCAGTGTAATTTTTAAGTTGATAATTTGGCCTGCAAAGGATGTTACAACTCTAAATGGCTCTGGACAGGAAATAAACCACTGGTTTACAGTGATAAAATACAGAATCCCTACCTTCTGAAAAAGGAGGAAGAACATAAGTAAACACAGACAACATCATCCGAGTCAGATATTGAAATATGTGAAAGACACTGGTTTGTATCCCTTATGCCAAGGGTTGGGAATGGAAGTGCTTCAGAGTTCAGATATTTATATAACCACCAACAGTGTAATAGGGAACCTTCTCCCCAAATAAAAATGAAAATAGCCTATGAAAGAGTTATCTGTAGTCCCCTGTTTATTGCAGGTCAATTCCCAATAGCTAAGATGTGGAATCAACCCTCATGACCGTCAACTTATGACTGGATAAAGAAAATATAGTGCATATATACACTATGGAATACTACTCAACTGTAAAAAAAGAATGAGATCCTGTCTTTTGCAACTGAAAAGATGCAACTGGGGACCATTATGCTTAGTAAAATAAACCAGTACCAAAACACAAATATCATGTGTTTTCTCTGACATGTGGGAATTAATACAGAATATAAAAAGTACATAGGGATGAAACTGATGTTGTGTGATCTGATTGTTGATTTTAGCCATTATTTATACTCCTGTGGAACTGTGGTCTTTCAACTTTTTACTTTTTAAATATGGTGAGTGGTGCATTAAGCCTGAGATCATAGAGTGGTCTGTAGTTTCTTTTTTAGAAAGTTAAAGAACAATTAAAAATGAAGGAAGGAGGGGTGTAGGACAGATGGGAGAGGAAAGTAAATGTGGTTATCCAGGGTCCAAAGGCAGCTGGTGAGGGGAGGGGGATGAGCAAGGGAGGGCTGATGAGTTAGTTGGTGGTCCAGAGGATGCTGTGATCCAGAGGACCCTCACCCTCACCAAGCTCCTCCTGCACTATGTTTCTTTACAAGCAGGCATCTGTGGATGGCACCAGATCCATTGCCCAGCTCCGTGTGTTCATCGAGTGCTGGGTCTGTATTGTTAGAGTCCCCTTGCATCTATTCAGTGAGCCTGGGAACCCCTGCTGAGCCTGGCTCCCACTCCACACAGGACACACACTCACCTGGACAAGCTCACAGAGCTGCCTCCTCTGTTGTGTCAGTTCCATGTCCTGCTAACACAGCCACACCAAGGAGTCACAATAGGATTAACTTTCCCCCAAATACAAGGGCCTATGGACATGTGTAGAAAATAGATTTAAAAAATTATTTTAGTATAAAAAGTTGAAAGCATGCATAGACATATATATTGTGGAAACTGTGCCAAACTACTTGTATTTGAAAAACAGTACACACACAAAAGGAAAACAGTACACAAAAATCCAAATCTATAATCCTCTCATATACAAAATAATTAAACTTGACTTTTTTGAGATTTAATTATTTTATTTATTTTTTTGTTTTTGACAGGCAGAGTGGACAGTGAGAGAGAGAGAGACAGAGAGAAAGGTCTTCCTTTGCCGTTGGTTCACCCTCCAATGGCTGCCGCGGCCGGTGCGCTGCGGCTGGTGCACTGCACTCATCTGATGGCAGGAGCCAGGTGCCAGGTGCTTTTCCTGGTCTCTCATGGGATGCAGGGCCCAAGCACTTGGGCCATCCTCCACTGCACTCCCGGGCCACAGCAGAGAGCTGGCCTGGAAGAGGGGCAACCGGGACAGAATCCGGCACCCCAACTGGGACTAGAACCCGGTGTGCCAGTGCCGCAAGGCGGAGGATTAGCCTGTTGAGCCATGGCGCCAGCCGAGATTTAATTATTTTTATAGCTATTTTGTTTTAACCATTGTTGACAGATCATAATTGATTATGTTTCTATGAGGCAGAATTCAGCATTGTGTAATGACCACATTTGAGTAATTAGCATTCCCACTGCCTTACATACTGAATATTTCTGTGTGGGTAGAATTTGCCAAAACTTCTCTGCTAGCTATTTTGAGCCAAATAATGCAATATTGCCAATGATTCTCACCCTAATGGGGAATAATTTATTCTCTAAAGCAACATGGAAGATATGTTTGAGAAAGAAGACGGGAGAGGGAGAGGGGGAGGGGGAGGGGGAGGGGGAGGGAGAATATGAAATGGACATGAGGGAAGCCAAGATCTGAGAGCACCAGCTGTTCACTGAAGGACTGTGAGGTCAAAAGTCCCCCCTGTGTCTGGCAGGATCCTAACCTTGCCTCTGTCCCTTCGGTATTTTAGATTAAAAATGGCACAGAGAGCGCAGCCAGGCACATATGTACCCAAAATCGAAACATCATCTACTACTGCCTCTATGGCTTATAGCCCTTGTCTATGTTTCTCTTTTTTGTGTTTACTTGTTGAACTCTTTATTTGGTTAAGTGTTAAGCCTTCAACTATAATGTCAACTAAAATGTTAGTTCAAAAATTCAAACAGAAAGAAAGGGAAAAGAGATGGAAGCATCTTAATTTTAGAATTGAATCTATGAAAAAATAATAAAATAAAAACTGTATCCATGGGCCGGCGCCGTGGCTCAACAGGCTAATCCTCCGCCTTGTGGCGCCAGCACACCGGGTTCTAGTCCCGGTCGGGGCGCCAGATTCTGTCCCGGTTGCCCCTCTTCCAGGCCAGCCCTCTGCTGTGGCCCGGGAGTGCAGTGGAGGATGGCCCAGGTGCTTGGGCCCTGCACCCCATGGGAGACCAGGAAAAAGCACCTAGCACCTGGCTCCTGCCATTGGATGAACGCAGTGCGCCGGCCGTAGCGCGCCGACCGCGGCAGCCATTAGAGGGTGAACCAACAGCAAAGGAAGACCTTTCTCTGTCTCTCTCTCTCACTGTCCACTCTGCCTGTCAAAAAAAAAAATTAAAAACAAAACTGTATCCATGACTGAAATTTTTGTATTAATAGCACATTAACATGAGATGTTAATGATGTGAGAGTAATTATGTGATAGTCTTAGTGATATACTATTAAAAATGTGGTTACTCTCATGTAATTGCTCTGTCCCAGGAATATAATATATCAATAAACTTCTTAAAACTTTTAAATAGATAAGTGAATAAAAATAGAAAGGAAAAATAGATAAATGAGAACACAAAAGCAAAGACACTGCATTTTAACAATTAAAATTGAAATGTATAACACTACAATGACATCAGTGCCAGTCACTATCAACTTTTGAAACACTGGGTAATGAATGGAGCTGAACAGAATTTTCTTGAATGAGGGGAAGAAGCAGTGCTGTGTGTGTTAGACAGATTGATCCCAGTTTCCTTAAGAGAGGGAAGGTGATCTACAGACACATGGTGAACAGTGGGACATTCCAGAGGGCAACGGAAGTGACGTGTTCCAGTGACAAAGGCAAAGGATAATAACAAAGCATATCGAGTTATCAGAACAATTTGATGTGCAACATGTTGGAAATATATGTGCGGATGACTTATTCACACTAAGGTTGCAGAATTACTTTCGAGGTTTAAGACAATAGGATGTGGACCAAGGATGAGTTACTAATTTTGACAATAGAAAATTGCAAGCTTTCACATGTTGTTGCCCTACATACATCAAAGACAGTCCTTACAAACATCCTGGAAAGTAAAGGTAAA
>CM027392.1:7564365-7579735 GCA_015711505.1 Sylvilagus bachmani | reverse complement strand
TGACATTTTGTCATGTGAGCACCAAGTGTGGAAGACACTGGGACATGTTTTTCTGTGCAGCTGCTACTGTAATGATACACATGCAAACATTTCTCCCCATCTGGGCCTTTCTTTCTCACAGAGAGTAAGTCAGCTACATCCTGCCTTAAAAACCAGAATAGGAAGGGTGGTAACCAGGTCTCCAGCGTCAGGAGCCATTTTCTCCCCTGCATGAATCAATTTTGAGTTGTCAACAATAAGGGCACTCACACAGAGAAAATCAAATTCCTCTACTGCCCTAGATTTCAGAATGCTGTGAATTTGGCTCCCTGTTAGGCACTAATGCCTTTCATTGCCTATAGAAATTGGCCTTCCCTCACCCGTGTTTCTTCTTTAGCCAATGGCCAATGCCCCTTTATCATCACGAATGCACCTGTTAGTCAAGTAAACAAGCAATCCCAGTCCTCTCTTAGGTGTGAGCCAAGTTGGTGCAACACTTGGTGGATCCCAGGAAAAATCCTCTGTGTCCACTGCCTGGGACTTTCCTCCTGCAGTGTCAGCCAGACTCACCTACATGGGGTTTCTGGGAGGAAGGTCTCTAGGTGGAAGCTCGAATTCCACCCTGGATGGTGGATGATGGAGACTGAAGCTCTGTCCCAGACAAGGAAGCAGGAAGGAGGGAGACATCAGTCCCCGAGCCAGACTAAGGCATCCAATGCAACCAGGTTCCTTCTCACCCAAGGTTTCAGAATCCAAGGGATGGCAGCAGAGGGGGTATTTACCACTCCCTGTACCTGCTCATTAGGCACCTCCCTGCCTGTGACTCTGATCTCTGAGCTCCTGATTCCCTTGAGGGATATTTCCCTGGACAGAACACAGTTTTGTTGGTGACTCCTGAGAGACCAGGAAGAATCAGGCGAATCCTCATTCTATTTCTCCTTCTCTGTATCAAATGTTAAGAGCTGCCATTCAGTTCCTCATTGTAAACTGCTTGATAATTAGAATAATCACAGGGAGATATTAGAACATGGGCTCAGAGTAGCATGTTCTAGCAGTTATCTGATTTAATACATGCTGAAGTCTGTTATGAGAGGGCTTAGTGTTAGAATCTTGATTACCAAAATAGGACTCAGAGGGGTGGACACCAATCTGACCCCCATTATAAAGCACATAAGGGTTGGTGCCTTGAATGATGCTCCCAGTTCTCAACTCTGCACCAGTGGTTCTTGACAGGGATGGCTGTGCGCTTGGGGATATTTGCAATGTGAAGGATGCTCCTGAGATTTTCTGTTGCACTGTTTATCATCCAACACCTATCCATGCCCTTCACCAAATGTCGAGAGTGAGAGGATGAGAAAATCGATTCACACCAGCAATTCCAACATCAGTGTGCACACAGATCACCAGAGATCCAAGTTCAAGTGCTATTTCTCATTCAGAAGTTCTCCTTTGTCTTCAGAAATCTTGCTATTCTTTTTTTCCTGTTTTTATTTCAGAATCATTTTAAATAGAGAAAACAAGATTGTGAAACAGTACAAATAGTCTCCATATAACCCACATTCAGCCCCCTGTTATTAACACCTCGTATTAGTATGATATATTTATCACAATCTACAAAACTCACCTGACTTGCTCTGTTTTTGTAATCTAATCTCCCTTTATCCGCATATCTCCCATCCTCTAGTAACCAATGTTCAAGGTTCTTTTTTAAAACATTTATTAATTTATTTGAAAGGCAGAGTGACACAAGAGAGGGAGAGAGAGAGAGAGAGAGAGAGAGAGAGAGAGAGAGAGGGAGAGAGAGAGAGATTGAGATTGATTCTGTCCACTAGTTCACCTCCAAATGGTGCACCATGTGGCATTGGGCCGGGCAGAAGACAGGAGTCAGGAGCTTCCTCCTGGTCTTCCAGGGTCCCGAGTCTTACAAAATCCTTCCCTGATCTCCTAAGCACATTAGCAGGAAGCTGGATCAGAAGGGCAGGATGAGGACTTGAACTGGCACCCTTATAGGATACTGGTGCTGCAGGTGATGGCTTGAACAGCTGCATTACAATTCCAGCCCCTAGGTTCTTATTGAATTTTTTTCCAGCTCTCCAAAATGAGAGAAAGCATGTATTTTTTTTTTTTTGCATTTCGTAACTGCAACTTTAGGAATATAGTGATTCTCCTGACCACACCTGCCCTCCCACCCCTCTTCCTCCTCCCTCTGCCATACCCAGTCCCATTCTCCACTAAGGTTTCAGTTAACTTTATACACAGAAGACCAACTCTATACTAAGTAAAGAGGTCCACCACTTGCATGACAATGAAAACAAAAAGAAAACAAACATAAAACCTCTGTTCCTCAACAGTTGAGACAAGGGCTGTTCAAAGTCATTGCATTATGAAGTTAATTTCATTTCTCTTTCTTAAAGAAACTTAATTAACTTTAAAGAAGCACCCATGAATGATACATCTTTTAAAATATTTATTTATTTATTTATTTGAAAGAGTTACTTAAGGAGAGGAGAGGAGAGGAGAGGAGAGGAGAGGAGAGGAGAGAGAGAGAGAGAGAGAGAGAGAGAGAGAGAGTCTTCCATCCGTTGGTTCACTCCAAAATTGACCGCAATGGCTGGAGCTGTACCCATCTGAAGCCAGGAGCCAGGAGCTTCTTCTCGGTCTCCCACATGGGTGCAGGGGCCCAAGAACTCCTGCCATCTTCTACTGCTTTCCCAGGCCATAGTAGAGAGCTGGGTCAGAAGTGGAGCAGCTGGGTCTCAAACTTGTGCCCATATGGGATGCCAGCACTGCAGGTGGCAGCTTTACCCATTAGTCTACAGTGCCTGCCCCTAGAATGATGTATCTTTTGCATGCACTTAGACATAATTATAATACAACTCTTTGAGTACAGAGGTCCTGTGTGGGAAGTTGGTGTACAGTGACTGCTGTTGATCATTTAACAATTAACACTCTTGTGTATGACATCAGTGATCACCTGAGGCTCTTGACATGAGCTGCCAAGGCTAGGGAAGCCTCTTGAGTCCACAAACTCTGATATTATTTAGAACAGGCCATAATGAAAGTGGAAGTTCTCTCCTCCATTCAGAGAAAGGTACCTCCTTCTTTGATGGCCCCTTCTTTCCACCAGGATCTCCCTAACAGAGTTCTTTCATGTAGCTCATTTTTTGCCACAGTGTCTTGGCTTTCCATGCCTGAAATGCTCAGAGCACAACTTTTCTGCAGCGTATGTTTTAGTCCTTGTGGCTCTGTATTTCCTCCTCCTGGCGCCCAGAACCCTAGGAACATAACTGATAGGAAAGAACACATCTGAGTGTGTGCACAGTTGAGTCCACTACCTGAGAAGGGTACCCCATGTTGGTTGACCTTTGGTGGTTTTTCTTTTACTTGGCAGTGGCTTCTTTACTCCCTGAATTCTCCTCTTCTACACAGAATATTTACAAACTAGGATGGGTGCAGCAACTTTGCCACCAAACAAGAGGCCAGGGAGTGGGAGTGCTGCTGAGATGCGGGTCGGCACAGGGAGGGGTTCCTGAGGAGGGACCAGGGCTGGCGGGGCCCAGGCAGGTCTGTGGCCATCTCAGGCCAGGTTGGTCATGGGGGAACCTGGCTGCTTGGTGGCCAGGAGCAGGTGGATGGCTGTGCTCTCTGATTCAGCCTGCAGCCTCTGATGGTTATGCCTCTGTCTCTGCACCTCCTCCTCCAGGGAAGCCCTGTCAGCCTTCTTCTGTAGGTTCTCCTGCAGCTTCCTGAGCATGGACTCTGGGTGCAGCATCTTCTCTGACAGCCTCCCAGGCTCTCGCTCAGCGTCGGGCTTTGGGGTTCCCTTGAGGTCTCTGCTCTCTGGGATGGGCTGTCCCTCCTGAGACAGTGACTCCACAATGGAGTAGCAAGTAGAGGTGATCTCTGAGACACACTGGCACTCATCCCCCATGGTCTTGCTGCCTGTCTCCTACATGATCTTGCTGATGGAGCTCCTCAGACAAGGTTTGTGGCATGAAGTAGGACCTCAGCTCAGGGTCTGGGTCACCCTTGTCCTCCTGGCCACCACAGTCTAGCTGTCAGGTGCTGGCAAGGAGACATCCCCCATCCAGGATGAGCCAGGGAGCTCTGGTAGCCAGGAAGACAAAGGTATACACACTTCATGAATTTCATATGCACAAATTTAGAAACAGTGATTCTTCCCACCTGCACTTCCATCTTCCTCCTCCCTCTACTATTCCCATTCTTATTGTGTTTTTGATAATAAGCATTCCAATCAGAACAGCATGATCTCTCATTGTGGTTTTCTAAAAAAAATTAGTTACTTGATATTCTTAAGATGGTGGAATAGGGAAGGGACATACCGCTTTAGGCTAGGAAAAAACAGTAGCAAAAAAGTGGAGGAAGGGCATTCACATGAGAAGAGTTGGAGAGAAATCTGCAAGGGAAATTCTACAGCAGGAAGAGGGATGCCGTGGATCCACTTGGAAGGTGCAGATGCACCCAACATAACCCCTGCAGTTAAGAGCCAGAGGAAGTGATAGCTTTGGGGAGCGAGGTGAGAGCAGACTGCAGGAACTTGTGCCATAGGTGATACAGCTGGAGTGACAGCTTGGTATGAATGTGGTTTGGAGTTCAAACAGGGACAGTGTACCCCCCCCAACACAACAAAAATGGGCACATTTCTCTCTCCTCATCCCCCGACAGTGGCGCCTGGCAACCTGCTGGGAGAGGGCACCATCTTGACAGAAGTTGTGGCTGTGGCAGCTTGGGTGCACTCACTGGGTAATGGATGGGGAAAAGCCACTATTCTGAAATCAGTAGCAGCTGTGGTGGCTCTTGTGTGTGCCAAGCAACACACAGGGAGAAGTTGCCATTTTCAAATGAGTCATGGCTATATTGGCTGTCGTGCATACGTGTAATCCAGGGATTTTACCAGAGGAAAAAATCCACATTTCCCATTGATTTTCTGTCTAGCTAAGAGGACTGAGAGGGGTTGGATATTCAGGTGGGATTGTGAGCAGCAGATCCTCTGCACCTGTGACCATGGGAGCCTTGTGTACAGAGACTGTGGGAATCCTGGGACTACATGTTAGGGCACAGATTGTACCTGGGTCTCTGAGCAATCACCGAGTGTGGTGCCAAGGGCTCAGAGCTCCCTGACTGCTGGCCTGGGTCATGGTAGAGGGGTCCATGTTCACATGAGGACTGCACAGATCCTTTATGCAGTTCACGTGGTTGTGCAGGTGAGTGCTGCACCCACTGTGGGCTAAACTGGGGCATTGACCACCTTGGAAGAGAGGAGGTGAGGGTTTGATTACAACAACAGGGGTGATCATACCCTCCTTCCTGCTGAAAAAAGGAGATCTACTGCACTCCACTGAACTCTTGCCACACTTTGTGCACTTGCAGAGTTCTGAGGCCCCACCCAAAATATGCCACTAGGTATTTACTGGAGGACCAGACACTCAACTAAGACACAGAGGCATGGTTCAAAGACAAAATCCATCAGAGGAGAAAACTAATTTCAACTCTTGGCAGTTCTAAGATGGCAGAATAGGGAGGGAGCTTACCGATCTAGTCCAGGAGAATATAGTTTCATAAAAGTGGAGATAGTGTAGTCTCAGGGAAGAGTTATGGGAAAAACATCTGAGGAAACACTTCCAAAATTAGAGGGACAAGGTTTGCAGTGTGGGCACCCACAGCTTGGGACACCAGCAGCCAAGAGCCTCCACATCAGCGCTGGAAAGTGAGGTGAGATGAGTCCGCAGTAGCCCAAGACATTGGCAGTAAAGTGCCAGGAAGAGCCTAGAGGGCACGAGGCTTGAAGCCCCTTGGGGGGAACAACACCAGTCTAGCTAGAGGAGAGAAAAAATAAAAGGGATGGTACAAACATGTTTCTCTCTCCAATCACATTACAAAGCCATACGAGCCAATAGAGTGGGCATCATTTTGGACATACACACCAGCTGTGCCAACTCGTGTCTGTACCCAGCAATCAGCTGAGCAGAAATCTGACTCTGGTGGGGAGTAGTAACAGGAGACTAAGACCTAGTGTTGGGCACCAAAAAATATGTTGTGCCCAGATCGTTAGATCGCTGCAGAGACCCCCAGAGAGTCGATCACATCGAACTGCAAAAGCAAGGTTTATTCAGGAGTACAAGCCGCGACAGGGACCCCATCCAACCAGCTGGCACAGCGGAGGAAGGAGTGAGGCCCCAGTCTTTGTTTGGGAGAGTTTTTAAAGGAAAAAGGGCTACATCAGCAGGAAAAAAAGAGTTACATAAAGCATGGAAGCTCTGGGTACAGGAAGTTACAGCGGGGCTTACAGCACGGGAGCTTTGGGCACAGGGAGTTACTTTGTTCAGCAATCTCTACTGTGCTGTCCTTGGTCTACCAAGCTAGCTGTCCCTGGTAATTTTTGATATCTCCAGAATGCCTGAGTGCCTGCTTTTACAAGGACCCGGGTCTGCTATGGGAAACGGAGGCTGCTTTTTTATTGTTTAAAAATGGAGTCATGTTGGTTCTTCATTCCACCCTTGTTTTTATACATGTTTGAAAAACCCAATCATGGGTTTTGGACTGACATTTTATAGGTTTTACAAACATTTAAGGGTTTATATTGGGACCGTTGGACCATTAATTGAATGGTACCCAATCTCTGTTTCATAAACTGTACAAGTTTGTTAAAAATGCAAGGACCAAACGTTAAAATTAAAATCAGGAGAACAAGGGGCCCTATGAGTCCTGAAAGTAGGGTAGCTTGCCACGGAGAAGAGTTGAACCAAGACTCAACCCACCCCTGAGAGGCCTCCCGTTCTCTTTTTCATTTTGCCAGCCCATCCCTGACCTTAGCCAGCCATGTTATCTTTTATTAGGGCCAAGTGATGGGCGTAAAAGCAGCATTCTTTCCCAGAGTGGTGCACAGCTCACCACATCAGTCCCAGAAGTCCAAGAGGTGCAGAGGGATGATGATCTGTCTTCAGAGCCACCCCTGCTGACGTGGAGCAATGAGGCACTCTTCGCTGCCATGGGACAATGTCTTAAGCCACTGTCTCCTGGGTGGGGAGTCGAGCACATTCCTGTAGTAGCATTTGGTTGACCGCCTGGTTGCCGAAGGCCTTGGTTTACTCCATTACCAACTGTAAACACTTAACCAGACACTGTAGTATAGAGACAGGGTGAGAATAAAGCAGATTCCAGCCAAAACCGGGAGAAAAGTCACTCATTGGTGTGGGAGAGGATTACCAGTACACACATGTTGGGAGTACAAACAGCAATCTACTACATAGAACAAAGAATTTACAGAAATCCTCAGCGTTTAATTTTTGTTCTACTTTTATATACTGAACAATGACTAGTTATTTGTAGCATGTCTTTAACTTTTTAACTTTGTGTGTTTACCTTTCCTAAACAAGGCGGAGCTGCTGCTGCTGTGTGTAACTGAGACAGTAGTTGATATTTAATAGGAAACACTGCTCACAGAACTGTACTCCCTACTAGCCAAATTTACCTAATAATGAATTATCCTGATAATTGAGAGTAGGTACCATATGCCCTAATTACACAGATGTTAGGGTCACAGTTTTAAACAAGGCAATTTACATTTTAAAATACACTATTTACGGTAATACTGTTTAAGAGATACTGCTGCCCCCACAGATATGTACAGAATGTCTGTATACCACTGATTTTAATAAGCAACAAAATTACAAAGGAATAAGGCCCAGGAGTGGGCCAGACAGGGTCCAGAACAAAGGACAGAGTTGCTATTAGAGGAGTCAAGAAAGGTGTTGTCCAAGTTACAATAAATTTTCCTATTGATAGGCAAAGAGAACCTGATAGAAGGGGCTTGATAATAACCTGGTGGCCTTAGGCCTTGTAAGTTAAGGGGCCTAGACCTATCTATCTCTTTACATAGGGTACATTTTAAGGGAGGTGTGAACCTCCTTGGGGAAGGCACTCTGTTGACTTTTATTACTCATCTGGCCTAGGAGGGGAGCTGGCCAGGTAAAGGCAGGTGGCATCTCCAACAGGAAATTTACAGCTCTGTCTGCAATGTTACTGACCCTACTTGACCGTTCTCTTAATAGTGGTGGTCACTTTGGAGGCTGGGCTAAGTGAAGGGCTTTTCAGCTTAGAGTCAATAAGATCTGTGGCTCTGACCTGAAGTCGTTTGACTCCAGGGAAGGTCCATTTCCAGTGATTCAACTCTTGGCTGGCAGAGCTCCCAGGGCTCTTCATAGGCTGACTTCTGCTGAAGTCCAGGCTTACCACATCGAAAGCCACTGCAGTGGACAGGCCCATTGGGTGTCCCTGAGGGCAGATCACTGTACAGAGCTGCCTGTAATAGGCCTGCCACCCATCTTTACATTGCTTCTGATGCCCAGCTCTTTTTTTTCTCCTGGTTCTTGTTAAATCAGACCAGAGAATGAAAGTCAAGGGAATGCTCAGTCCCACATCTAATTTTCATTGCCTAGACTAGAGATCTATAGTCATAGGCTTGTTTCTTATGAATATTTAGCTGGGCTGAGTTACTCTGAATCCTGAACATGGTTGACCTTTAACAGAACTGACTTATGTCCTTACCCAAATTGCTATGCAAGGATACTGCCAGATTGTCACTACAAAATTTTACCAGTTACCAGCCAGGCTTAAAAACCTTGCACCACCAGAGGCAAAACAGATACATTACTCTGTGTGGTGTTGCCTGGCAGATTTAATTTTTTACACTAGTCTTTAATTTAATTAAGTAATCTCACAGGAATAATCATACATGACAATAGGGTTAAAGAGGTAGGGCAGCTTTTCCATGCACAAATATTTTAAGAGTAATATCAAATGCAAACTTAGCAAGCAGATTCAATCATTAGACAACAACTTAGGAAAACACTTACCAGAAGGTCCAGTGTTCTTCATAAATTTAAGAATACATGTACTTGGAAACACCTCTTAAATACCCAACATGGTGTAGCTTGTTTAACCAGCAAATTTAAGCACAAGTATATAAAATGTTTTTAGGTTTTTAACAAGTTTACAGAGATTTAGGTTACACGAATTTTTGATTAACTTTAGCTGTTTAAACTTATGGGAAACATTTTGTTACAGATTACAATATAATTAAGCTCTACAGCAATATGAACACTTGAGATAACTTGTATAAAGAACATTTGGTCCAGCAGAGACATTAGAAAAACATACATAAATGATACAGAGGAGTTGATTTAAAGGCTGACTACATTCAGACAGATGCATTTAGTTTCACAGCAAACTACAGGGTCACATATATCAGAACAATAAAGTAGTTTCAGTAATAGCTGTTAAAATTGTTAACCTTTTTTATAAATTACCAATTGATTTGAATTACTTTCTGATCTTAGTTACCTCACTTAACTATACTTTTTCTCAGTTGGTACCTGTAATACATTATTGGCTTTATCAGTTTACAGAGTCATCCCACAGTACTGAATACAATAGATGTAGCTGGAAAAAGTCCATTGCAACCTATAGGAGGACAGTTAAACACAGAACCAACAATGCTTTAGTTTTATAAGTAGTAAATCTGATATACAAAACTGTGGATGACAAAAGACCTTAAGTTGTCATATTTAAAATTACAAATTTTTAACCAACAAGGACACTTGTTTACTTTACATAGCATTTTTGAAAGCACCTATAGGATTTTACAAGGCACACTTAACTTTTTTAGGCCTCTGGGGCCCCTTCACCAAGAGGACCATTATGTTTAGTAACACTAGATTACCAGACTTTATAATTTTCAGATATCTGTATCAATACCATTTTATATCATGACATAATACAGACCAAATGTGATCATTTTACAGGGTTATTACTTAAAGGTTTGAAAATAAGCACATATTTAAATAACCCATAGCTCTTAATAAAAACTCAATTGTTTTTTAACAATTAGAATTTAACAGACATCAAGAGAACATAATAGATTAACTTATTGCTCTAACAGAATCAGTAATAGCTTTCGTGTTTAAAAATTTTTTTATCATTTTTTTTGACTGTTACACACCCTCTTTAACTTACTTGAAACATTTTATTTTTATACTTGTGATGTTTTTATCTGTCAAGACAACATTTTTAAACAAGGTAACACATTAAATTTCAGCATTAATTACTTTTAAGTGATGTTGAACTATTTTTTATATAGACAATCTATGAAAACATGTTAGCAAATTTAAGTAGTTTTTTAATAGAACATAAGGTGTTGAAAGTACCAAAGTTTACATTTAGACACTTATCTCATTTGTCTTTACCCAATTTAAAATTAGCAGTTATACCTAAGTGACTTAAGATGCTGCTATTATATATTTTTATCTGAAGTTAATTAAAATTAAAATTATATTTATTTAAAACAAGTTTTAATTATCTATTACTGTTTTATTGAATACTGTCCACCCAGAAAATTTTTAAAACAAATTGTCAAATAAGTTCAGCAAGTTACAAAGCAATATCTTCTGGCTTGCACGAGATAAAACAGAAGAGCCATCAGAAGGGTGGGATACCTGATTTGTTTCACTGATAAGACAGGGAGAATAGACTTTGGACCTGACCTGCTTCTAAGATAAAGTTCAAATTCTGAGATAAGGCAAGGGGGAGGAGAGTTACCCAGTCCACGCCAGTCTCCAAGGCCAAATTTGAATTTTGTGCCAATCTTGCGTGCAGTGCCGCTGCTTTGAGACCTGCCAACAGAGCCTGGTGATAGACATGGAGTCTCTCCTTTACAGAAATTAACCCAATTGTAATTGTCCTTTTTAACATTTATATTGTTTTAACATGTCAGAGGCTGTTCACCTTGGAGACCTGTTGCAGATATGGGTACGGCCCGGTGTGAGATTTACACCCTCTTCCCCAGATTTTTAAGGGTCAGCAAGAGCTCAGGGATGCTGCCGCCGGCCCCCCCAGGGTTCCTGCTGGCATTTTACACTTTATTGAACTTTTTTACTTTGACATTTAGAGCACTGGGCAGAAATCACATCGCACCAACACACGCCATGGGCCCTCTCGATGCTTTAACAGTTGGATTCCCCTGGTCCGCACCAGTTCTAAGTCAGCTGCTAGGCGCCGCCAAGACGATCCGCTGTGGGGAACCGTGGCTGCAGGGACGGCCTGGTGGGGGCTGGGAGCGAGGGGCTGTACGCCCTTGTGGCACCGCGGCACTGGGGGGTGGGTGGGAAGGAGAGGGATCTCCTTGCGCCTCGACCCCAGGAGCGCCGCGTGCACGCACACATGCAGTGCTTGCCAGGCTCCCTGAAGGCGGCTGCAACTCCCGTCACAGCTGGGGCGATCCATGGGAAGGGCCCAGCTCATGGCCAGAGTTGCAGCCGCCCCTGGCTCCCTGGGTGGCCCCCCCAGAGGGGGTAGTGCCTCATCCAGCCAGAGTGCGCACCCAGCCCTGCTTCACGCCCCAGCCCGACCAACCCAGCCCTTAACCTACATTATTATTTTTTTTTACTTTTATTTTTTTATTTATTTATTTTTTTAGATTTTTAAGTACTATTTGCTTTTTTTTATTTTGTTTATTTTTTGACAGGCAGAGTGGACAGTGAGAGAGAGAGAGAGACAGAGAGAAAGGTCTTCCTTTGCTGTTGGTTCACCCTCCAATGGCTGCCGCGGTTGGCGCGCTGCGGCTGGCGCACTGCGTTCATCCGATGGCAGGAGCCAGGTACTAGGTGCTTTTTCCTGGTCTCCCATGGGGTGCAGGGCCCAAGCACTTGGGCCATCCTCCACTGCACTCTGGGCCACAGCAGAGGGCTGGCCTGGAAGAGGGGCAACCGGGACAGAATCCGGCGCCCCGACCGGGACTAGAACCCAGTGTGCCGGCGCCGAAAGGCAGAGGATTAGCCTGTTGAGCCATGGCGCTGGCCCTTTACTTTTATTTAGAATATAAATTTCCAAGGTACAGCTTATGGATTACAATGGCTCCCCCCCCATAACTTCCCTCCCACCCGCAACCCTCCCCCCTTACCCGCTCCCTCTCCCCTTTCATTCACATCAAGATTCATTTTCAATTCTCTTTGTATACAGGAGATCAGTTTAGTATGTGTTAAGTAAAGATTTCAACCGTTTGCCTTCACATAGCAACACAAAGTGAAAAATACTGTTGGAGTACTAGTTATAGCACTAAATCACAATATACAGCACATTAAGGACAGAGATTCCTACATGATATATTTTTTTAAATTGATTAATTTTCTATGCAATTTCCAATTTAACACCGAGTTTTTTTTTTCATTTTCAATTATCTTTATATACAGAAGATCGATTCAGTATATACTAAGTAAAGATTTCATCAGTTTGCACTCACACAGACACATAAGGTGTAAAAATACTGTTTCAGTACTAGTTATAGCATTACTTCACATTGGACAACACATTAAGGACAGATCCCACTTGAGACGTAAGTACACAGTGACTCCTGTTGCTGACTTAACAATTTGACACTCTTGTTTATGGCATCAGTAATCTCCCTAGGCTCTAGTCATGAGTTGCTGAGGCTATGGAAGCCTTTTGAGTTTGCCTACTTTGATCTTATTCTGACAGGGTCATAGTCAAAGTGGAAGTTCTCTCCTCCCTTCAGAGAAAGGTACCTCCTTCTTTGGTGGCCCCGTTCCTTCCACTGGGATCTCACTTGCAGAGATCTTTCATTTACTTAACCTACATTATTATGAGCCACCTTTTTTATATTTTTTTACTGTGCAAGAGTTAGATTCAGTGGAGAGGATGGAGTCGCCCCCATGTTCTGTCCAGTTAAGTCAGTCGTCAACAGAAATAACACAAACACCACTTAACAAACAGACGAACAAACACGGGGCCTGTACAGAATTTCTGTGGACAGATTCAGATGGTCGTATTACAGAAGGTCTCGACTGCTCTGAGGGCAAAGCTCTGGGAGTCTGAAGGAGACCAAAGACCTTACGGATGGGATGAGAACTCTGCAGCAGTCCCTCTTTGTCCCCAGATACAGATTGGACCTACCCAGGTCCCAGACAAGGAATCAGGACATCTCCTGTTTCTTCCGAGGTGTGCCCTGTGAGCGCGTCTGCTCAGGCAGTGATTCTCTACAGATGCAATGGTGGCCGATGCTACAGATTCAGACTTAGACACAGTTAAACAATGAACAAATAGACTTACAAACTCATCCAGTTGACTGGAACAAACCTTCGGGGTCGAGGTCACTGGGGGGCTTTTTGGGGATCACAATCCCGGAAAAGCCCCCAAATATGTTGGGCACCAAAAATATGTTGTGCCCAGATTGTTAGATCCCTGCAGAGACCCCCAGAGAGTCGATCACACCAAACTGCAAAAGCAAGGTTTATTCAGGAGTACAAGCCGCGACAGGGATGCCATCCAACCAACCGGCACAGCGGAGGAAGGAGTGAGGCCCCAGTCTTTGTTTGGGAGAGTTTTTAAAGGAAAAAAGGGCTACATCAGCAGGAAAAAAAGAGTTACATACAGCACGGAAACTTTGGGCACAGGGAGTTACTTTGTTTAGCAATCTCTACTGTACTGTCCTTGGTCTACCGAGCTATCTGTCCCTGGTAAACTTTGATATCTCCAGAATGCCTGAATGCCTGCTTTTACAAGGACCCGGGTCTGCTATGGGAAACGGAGGCTGCTTTTTTATTGTTTAAAAATGGAGTCACTTTGGTTCTTCACTAGTGAATATGTGGAGCTTCTGAACTGAGACTATGAAAAAAAAAAAAAACACCTGAGGGTGTGTTGGAGAATTCATGCTGTGGCTGACTTTGAATAGTTTCAGTTGGAGACACCACAAGCTTGGGTGGCCTTGGCTACCCTGTGAGAGACATTGCATAGGAATCTGAACTTACACTTAGGACTGCACTGATTCTTTGTGTGGTCCTTAGGACAGAGCAGATGAATATTATAATATACCCACTGGGGCTAGTGCTCAGGCACTGATCGCCACTGAAGAGAAGAGCTCAGCTCAACTGAGCAGAATTACTTCCCTTCTGATTAAAAGCAAAAAGGATTAACCATGCCACACCTGGGTGTGTCACCTTAGGCATGCCATAACCATGAAGAACTGAACAGAGCTCTCTGGGCACACTCACCACAAGCCTCTAGAGATTCAGTGAAAGCAGACATTTCACTTATCTACAGAGTCATAGTAGAATGAGAAAAACCACCAGAGTGGAAAACTCACACACAAAAAAGAAGCCAATGAATATCTCCAAAAATTCTGAACAACAAACACAGTAATCCAAGCAACAAGAATAAGGAAGACAACATGATGATCTCAAAAGAACATGACACTTCAGTTCAAGATTATGAATATGATGTGATAGAAGAAATGCAAGAAATGGAACTCAAAAAATTGATAAGAATACTTAGAAGTGATCAAATGCAAACACACAAAGTACTGAAATCCAAATCATTCTCATGAAAATGAAATCTTAAGGAGGAATCAAAATGAAATAAAGATTCCAATAGAACATGAAATTGAGATATTTAAGAGAAATTAAAATGAAATAATGAATTCAATAGGACAAAAAATGCAGTTGAGAGCTTTAAATACAGAATAAGGCAGAAGAGAGAATATTGGACTTAGAAGACAGAGCACAGGAAAGTATACAGTCGAACCAAAGACAAGAAGAGGAAATTAGAAATCTAAAAAATATTGTAAGGAATATACAGGCCAGCATCCTATTGAATGTGGAACAGTTGGAAGCCTTTTCACTGAGATCTGGTACCAGACAGGGACACCCACTCTCACCATTGCTATTCAATATAGTACTGGAAGTTTTAGCCAAAGACATTAGGCAAGAAAAAGAAATTAAAGGAATAAAATTGGGAAGGAAAAAGTCAAATTATCCCTCTTTGCAGATGATATGATTCTTCAGGGGACCCAAAGAACTCTACTAAGAGACTATTGGAACTCATAGAAGATTTTGGCAAAGTAGCAGGATATAAAATCAATACACAAAATCAACAGCCTTTGTATACACAGGCAATGCCATGGATGAGAACTTCTTCTTCTTTTTTTTGACAGGCAGAGTTAGTGAGAAAGAGAGAGAGACAGAGAGAAAGGTCTTCCCTCCATTGGTTCACCCCCAAAATGGCTGCTATGGCTGCATGCTGTGCCAATCTGAAGCCCAGAGCCAGGTGCTACCTCTTGGCCTCCCATGTGGGTGCAGGGCCCAAGCACTTGGGCCATCCTCCACTGCCTTCCTGGGCCACAGCAAAGAGATGGACTGGAAGAGGAGCAACCAGGACAGAATCCAGCGCCCTGACTGGGACTAGAACCTGGAGTACCAGCACTGCAGGTGGAGAATTAGCCACGTGAGCCATGGCGCTGGCTGCGAAAGAACTTCTAAGATCAATCCCATTCACAATAGCTACAAAACAATCAAATACCTTG
>CM027392.1:7552821-7563865 GCA_015711505.1 Sylvilagus bachmani | reverse complement strand
TGACTTAGAAAGACTGTCCCCGTGAGAGTAGAAGCCTCTCCTTTTCCTGAGGGTGAGGGGCGTTCCTACGGGGCGGAGGATATGCGTGGATCCTGTGCCTCATGGACCCTCATCCTGGGACCTGGGGGGACCAAGCTGGGCTCGGAGCAGGGCTTGATGAGGATGCGGTTCTGCCCTGTGGCGATCGGGACGCTGGGAAAACAACTGCCCTCGTAGGGCCTCCGCTCCCACCGCCTTATCTTTCTACTAAGAAAACCAAAGCCCGGATCCCTTGGCGGTTGGAATTCTTCCTCTCTGTCTAAAAATAAACAAAGGTGAGCACATTTTAAGAAGTGATATAGAAGGATGCTTCCGTGGACAGGGTCCCAGGCTGAGCGGACACTGGGCTGACACTGTCCTCCCTGGCTTCCGTGTCTGACCCAGGCCAGACCCTGGTTCCCTCAGCGGTCTTGGAAACCTCAGGATGCCCTCCCACAACGGGGACCCTCTGGGAGTTCCGGTGTCCAGCTCCAGCCAATACATCCTGGGATCTGGATCCACTGGGATCTGGATACATTCCCAGGAATCACCAGCAGGTGGCGCCAAAGCCAGGACTCATGCAGAGCCTTAACCTGGCCTCCGTGGGCGGGCACTCAGAGTCTCTGACCAGCCTGGGCCTGTCACAGGGAGGCCTCCAAGCCATCGAGGGTGATGGATCCAGGGGCCAGACCCCATAGTGGGAGATGAAAGAGCACCCAGGGTCTCCCCATGGGCTGTCCAGGCGCCATGCTGGACGTCTCACACTTAATGAGCACTTTGGTGGGCAGACCCTATGATGGTGTCGTTTGTTAGCTTTGGTGTAAGCCAACTTGTCACTACCAAAAGGACATACAACAAGCCACTTAGCCAGGAAGGAGGGTAGTTTTGCCTCATGGTTTTGGATATTCATGGTTCAAGATTAGATGGGTCCCATTGATTTGGCTCTCTGCTGAGGCCAGCAGATGGGCACCGCCAGGCATGTGCAGAGGGAGGGTCCCCTGTGGGCCCCACTCAGACTGCTGGCACCAACGCACCCACGAGAACAGCACTGCAAGGAGAAATTCCCCGGTGACCCAAAGGGCTCCTACTAGGCCCGCTTCTGGATTTTATTTTTTTTAGATTTACTTGAAATTTTTCTTTCCACTACAGAGTAGCCGAGAGAAAGGGAGAGGTCTTTTAGATGCTACTTCACCACCCAAATGGCCGCTACCACCATGAAGCCGGGAGCCTGGAGCTTCACCCCCATGGGTGCAGGAGCCCCGGGCACTGGGACCATCACCTGCTGCCTTGCCAGGTGGCTTAGCAAGGAGCTGCCTGGGAAGTGGAAGAGCCGGGTCTCCAGCCGCAAGGCCTATTTCCTCAACACCGTCATTAAGTTACCACATTAACAGTTCCATCCACCTGTGCCTTGAAACCTCTACATGAGCTCAGCAGCCAAAGCCGTTCAACCCTTAGCAGCTGTGTTCCCTGGCATTCAAAACCCTGGGAAAGAAACACCCGGCAACCACGCTCCAGGCACAAGTGATACCAGCAGCAGGCACTGTCCCCAAGCATTCCTGTCCAGCCTAGGCTGCGTCCATCCTCCCACCTGACCCCCTAGGACTTACAAAGAGTTCTGAGGCATTAATCCCGCTCCAGAACCCCATGCAGGGTTGCGCTGGTCCTGATGCGCCCTCTGCTGGCCGCTGTCATTGACTGGGGTTCCGGACTTGGGACCCTTTTCAGGCAAGAGCTTAGATAACTGGGACCAGGAGGGGGCCATGGGAAAAGCCAGGTCACCCAGCCCAAGCCTCCTTGACTGGCCAGGACCAATCCCCCTTCAGAGAGGAAACAGACACAACCCTGGGCCTGGTGTTTTGGTCGGGTTGCTTAAGCAAGCACATCATGCATTTTTTTTTTTTTGACAGGCAGAGTGGACAGTGAGAGAGAGAGACAGAGAGAAAGGTCTTCCTTTGCCGTTGGTTCACCCTCCAATGGCTGCCGTGGACGGCGCGCTGCGACCGGCGCACCGCGCACATCTGATGGCAGGAGCCAGGTGCTAGGTGCTTTTTCCTGGTCTCCCATGGGGTGCAGGGCCCAAGCACTTGGGCCATCCTCCACTGCACTCCTGGGCCACAGCAGAGAGCTGGCCTGGAAGAGGGGCAACCGGAATTCTATCTCCCTCCAAAAGATGCCTCAACCAGTCCCCCAGTGACCTGAGGCTCAGTGGTGCTGCTTTAATGGCATTCAAGGAGGGGGCAGCAGCAACAAGTAGAGTGGGGTGGGGGAGGGGCTCTGCGTTGCCCTGGAGCAGAGAGCTCAGGCTTGCGCTGGGTCACCCCCATGGCTCCGGGCAAACTCTTCCCACTGGACAGAGGCCACAAACGTGCGGAACTCCATGGGCTGCAGCGTGATGGAGGCTGGGTCCAGAGGGGTCACCGTGGGGGTGGGGGGTGAACGCTGGAGAGAGGAAGGGGAAGCCCAAGAGTGAGGGGTGCAGACTCCTCCCCCTCCTTCACTCCCTCCCCAGGGTTGACCACACTGTGCACCCACAAGAGTCTCCCCCAGGGCTCACCTACCCACATCTACACACCTACTTGGGCCTAAATCCCACCCCTGGATCTCTCAAATCCTCTCAATGCCTGGTGCTTGCCTCACAGCCTCAAAGCAACTTCCAGGGAATGGACACTCTCCCAGAACTAGACACCCACAGAGACTCTTGAATCTTGTTCCTGGGACTGGAATGCTCAACTCCTCAAGACCTATTGCCAGTTTGCTGAACCCACTTTAGACCCTGAAGTCCTGATCCTGGATCTGCTCAGGGTCCTGAGGTTCTAACTGATCCTGGCCCACATACCCATGCCTCATACACCGCCCCCAGCTGCCAGCGCCAGGCAGCAGCCCACCCCACACACGCTAGGTGCCCACCGGTGTCTGAGGTCCACTTGAGCCTGGAGGCACTGGCCCGGGGCTGGTTGGCCGCCAGTGTGGTCTCCTGCAGGCGGGTGATGGTGAAGGTTAGAACGTTCTGCAGGAACAGTGGAGGGGACCCGATCAGTGGGGGCAAAGGGACTTCCCCCAGCCCCGTTTTGTCTCACTTCGCACCCATTTCCTGTCTGTTTCCCACCTCTGCTCTCCTACCTGTAAATCCAAGGTCACCGGGGAGCTCAAATTGCGGCCCGAGTCCTCCCCACTAGCGAACTGGCGCTCCGAGCACAGCAGCAGCGTCTCTGGGCCCCAGTGGGCCAGGGTGAGCAGGTGCACGGAGGGCGGGAGCTCCCGGCACAGCCCTGAGAACTGCGGGGAGACGGAGGCGGGGCTGAGTCAGAGAGGGGCTGGGCTTGAGGCAGGGTGGGCGGGACTCGGAGAAGAGGAATGGACGGGATCTTGTAGGATTGAGCCAATGAGAAGACAGGGTGGCCCCAAGGTGGAGGAAGATTCCACCTGCTGGTGTATGAGGACCAAAGGGGCGGTACCGATGGCGATGGCATGAGGCCAGGGATGAAGACCAGGAAAAGGATGAGTGGGATGAGCAAGGCAAGAGGGGGATGCATAAGGGGGCGGGGCCTACCTGAGGCAGAGCAGGGAAGAGACGGGGAGGTGGTGGCAGGGCAGGAGCTAGGGTTCTGCCCCACCCAGCGGAGGCGCGGACGGGACCCCCGAGGCGGCAGACCTAACCAACCAGCTCCCAAGTGCAACTGAGGTCCCCCGAGGTGGCTCCCAACCACGCCAAACAAAACCTGCAGCCAAGCCCCACCCTCCGCAGGCTCCATTCGCATTCTGTTTCTGTCTACAGTGCCGACCCTCACCTCAGTGATCTGGGTCGTTCCGGATGCTCCAGCCTGCATATGTCACCAGGAGTCACCAGCAGGTGTACCCAATCCTAGGAGTCACGCAAAGCCTTAGCCTGGCCCCCGCGACAACTCCGAGTCTCTGGCGAGCCCGGCCTTTCACGAGGAGGACTTAGAGCGGTTTATGGATGCGGATCCAGAGCTCAGGCCCCGTGGTGAGGGTCCACAGGAGCACCCAGGGCAATTCTGTGGGTCCTCTTTGCCAGTACCCCCCCTCTGCCAGGACACTTGGATATATTTTTCAAGAGCTAGAGGGATGGCAAGGCCCAAAGCACCACCCATGCCCCCTGAGAAATGTGAACGAACTGGGGGGACAGGCTCTGCAATGGTGCCTTTTATCTCCGATGTGATCAGTCAGATGGGCTCGCAGTGTGCACAACCCAAGACACAGGTCAGGCCAGGTTCCTGTTAAAATGGAAAAAAGGGAAGTTCCTTTCAGAGTGGACTAGATGCCTGCTTCTCCCCCAAGAAGCTGCATTTAGCAGGTCCAAATACCAGTCTCACCCTTCTGAGTTTCTAGTTTTATCTGGAGAGTGGAAAGACAAGGTTACCTAGGAGTTGGTGCTGTGGCACAGACGGTTAACGCCCTGGCCTGAAGCACCATCAGCCCATGTGGGCACCGATTTGATCCCAGCTGCTCCACTTCCAATCTAGCTCTGCGCTATGGCCTGAGAAAGCAGTAGAAGATGGCCCAAGACTTTGGGCCCCTACACTCACGTGGGAGACCCAGAAGAAGCTCCTGGCTCCTGGCTTCAGATCGGTGCAGCTCCAGCTATTGTGGCTGATTGGGAAGTGAACCAGCAGATGGAATTCTTCTCTCTCTGCCTCTCCTTCTCTGTGTAACTCTTTCAAATAAATACATAAATTTTACAAAAAAAAAAAGAGAGAGAGAAGGCTCATATGGAACCAACCCAAATGTCCATCAACTGAAGATTAGATAAAGAAATTATGGTATATACACACTATGGAATACTACAGATAGGCAAAAAATAAAATGAAATCCTGTCGTTTGCAATAAAATGGATGCAACTGGAAACCATTATACTTAGTGAAATAAGCCAGTCCCAAAAAAGACAAATACCACATGTTGTCTCTGATCTGTGGTAACCAATAGAGAACCTAAAAGACAATCTATAGGAGTGAAATTGACATTTTGTAGTGTGATGATTTTGAACAGCCCTTTTCTTGACTGTTGAGGAACAATGTGTTTTGCTTATTTGTTAGTTTTTGTATTTTCTTCATACTATTTGTTGAACTCTCTACTTAGTGTAGGGTTAATCTTATGAATATAAAGTTAACTGAAACTACATATTTGTAAAAAATAAGAATATGAATGGGAGAAAGATGAGGAAGAAAGGTATAAGTGCAGGAGAGATGGAGGTAGGGTGGGAAGAATCACTATGTTCCTAAATTTGTTTATATGAAATGCATGAAGTTCGTGTGTCTTAAATAAAATTTAAAGAAAGAAGGCTCAATTTTTATTTGCTTTTTACATTACTTGAAAGTGCATGGAGTTGAATTTCATCACATAGCACACAGTTATGTGGGGAGCAGTAGAAAGGAGAATTAGAGAAGATCGGAATTCATGCACTTCAACACTTTTCCACATATGATTGATGTTTTTCTTGATACTTTCTCACCCTAAACTTGTATTTGTGGACTTTGTAGGTTCACATACCTTTTCACAGAAATAACCAGTTAAATCCCGCACACTTGACTTGAAGGCCCTATGGACATCTCTTTAAAAACTAGAATAAAACAATCACATCCAGAATATTAACACGAGAACTACTGAAGTATGAAACAGGGGCATGAACCCAAGATCCCTGCATGTCCCTGTTACAGCCACACCTGTGAAGGGGATGGCTCGATGTCTCCTAGCACACTCATTCCATTAACCATTTGTGTATTGATAGAATTTCAAAATGTGGTAGAGTGTGCCAATATCTCCCTAAGAAAGATGGTGGAGTAGAGATCTCTGGGGCCTGTTGTGCTGTGAACATAGGGGAAATGGAGCTGCAATAGAAACTGGATCCTGAACATGAGAATAAAATCCAAAGTTATGAAACACACAAGTACATTAAATTCCACATCAACAGGAGGAGCAGCTAGAGTAGGTTATACACATCAGCAATGTCCATAAAGGAGGGAGGAAACATTGGCCTTGGATTCTCTGTGCTAGAAAATCTGTAAATGACTTTAGTTACCACGTAGAGTTTATATTTAAGAATAGTAAAACATATGAACATGCTTTCATGTAAAACAAAAGAAACAGCCTTTTTGTTTTTGACTGGTTAAATGTCTTGTGAGGTGAAGTATTAAGCCTTTGTACTGTAATGTAAATTTAAAATGTTATCTCAAAAACTAAAAAAAAAAATAAAGGAAAGTAGGAAGAAAGAAGATGGGAATGAGAGAGGGAGGGAGGAAGAGAGGAATATCACTGTGTTCTAGGAAGTGTGTGTATAAATCATACCAATTCTTTTATAATTAATTAAAATTAAATAAAAAACAAGAGAAATATGACCCAATGCAGTGCATGTCATAGAAAATATTTATTCCCAATATAACTTTATATGCTATGAGAAAGTGGCAATTTCCAAATATTCTCATCCACTGTTTAGAAAAACTTTGGGAAAGTAGGGAAGGGAAGGCATTTGGATACTGAAGAGAGCAGAAGGCCTAATAAGTGAGTTGCTTCAACTCAATAGAGAGGTTGAGATGAAGCAATGCAAACTCCAGGACACAAACAGAAGGCCTGGGTTCTATGTTTGCAATGTGATCGAGGAATCCAAATTCCAAACTCTGGGGCACTGAGCTCTACAGCTCCAAAGCTATGGCCCCTTTTATGGGTTCACTCTGAAGAGTGTTTTCAGAGCCCTCTTTACATCTGTGCTCCTCAGACTGTAGATGAAGGGGTTCAGCATGGGGGTGACCACGGTGTACCTCACCGAGGCTGTTGCAGTTGAGCGTTTGAGTCATGGGTTACAGCAGAGCTAAGGTAAACTCCTAGACCTGTGCAATAGAGACAAGGGAGAGGTGAGAGGCACAGGTGGAGAATGCTCTATACTTCTCCTGAGCTGAGGATATGGCACGGATGGAGGAGATGGTCTTGGAGTGAAGGATCCCAGCCAGGGGACCCACAGCCAGCAGTAGAAATGTAATATGCATGACCATGTCATTAAGGAAAGTATCAGGCAGGCAAGTTGCGCCATCTTGTGTGGTTCAGCTCACAGAAGTGGGGGATTTCCACATGTGTGCAAGACAGCCTCAGCACCATTAGGCTTTGCAACAAGGTATACAGGACACTGATGACCCAACACACCAGGACCAGCTGCACACAGAGCCTGGGGTTCATGATGACCATGCAGTTCAGGGGGACAGGTGCCCATGAACCTGTCATAGGCATTCATGGCCAGGAGAAAGTTCTCCAACTCTAACAAAACTCATCTGGGTGATGCAGCCTGAATAGCTGATGGCTTTGCTCTGTGTCTGGATGTTCACCAGCATCTTGGGGACGGTGGTGGAGGTGAAGCAGACGTCCACCAAGGTTGGAGAGGAAGAAGTACATGGGTGTGTGGAGGTGGGTGTCTGAGAGGATGGCCAGGATGATGAGCAGGTTCCCAGCCACAGAGACCAGGTACATGGAGAGGAAGAGCCCACATATGAGGGGCTGCAGCGCTGGGTCCTCTGAGAATCCCAGGAGAAGAAATGTTGACAGTCGTGTGTCATTGCCTGGTTCCATTTGTTTGAGTTGACCACCAGCTAAGAGAAAAATAACAAGACAATGTGTCATACACAGAGTCCTTCCTCACACAGTTGAAAAATGCTAAGATTTATATTTAGCAGTCAGACAACTGATTTATGTCTATTGTTTATGGACCTGATCCCCTGTAGCAACCTCCCTACTGGTGCCTCTGAGTAGGGTTGCTGACTGGGCTCTTGCCTTGGTGCCCATCCCAGCCTCATTCCCATTCTTTATTAGGAGGCAGCAGCTGATGTTTCAATAAGATGGATTCCTACAACCCATGTGGGAGACCTAATGGAAGTCTGGGCTTCTGTCTGACCTGGCCTTACCTCCAGTTTTGTTGGTGTGACCCAGCAATTACGATATTTCTCTCTATGCCTTCTGGCTTTTCCTTTTGGTGTGTGTTCCTCTGTCTTTCCCATAGCATGATTATAACTAAATTTAAAAATAATAGACCTGTCCTCACCCTATTTTTTTCTTCAAAGCAAAAGGTTATTTGACCCAGGGTCTACTTTTACTGAAACCGCTTGCTGCTTCTTAATCACAGCTCAGATGTGGCTTCTACTTCAATCATTTGCCTGGTTTCAATGGACACTTCTGTTTCTCAATATCGCAAGTAAATACAATAACTGAATATCAAGCAAGCAAAGGGAAAATATGATCTTGTTATTGGAAAGAGACAGGCCTGACCATCAGGTGACTCTGAAGCTGAGGTTCTCAGCTTCCCTTCTCTGAGCATTTCCTGTGGTACCTGCTGGGTTCTCAGACTGACCTGCAAGGATCCTCTATTTGAAGTGTGATTCCTCCCTGGGTGGCTGATGGTGGAGACAGAAGTAGGAAGAAGCAAATCATCTGTCCCTGAGTCAGATGATGACTCCAAAAGGGAACACACTGGTGGGCCACAGCAGGACCATTCACAGCTCCCTTCCAGCTCATCAGGCACATCTCCCTCTTGTTACCCCAATCTTCCAGTCCCTGATTTCCCAGTGGTTATGCTGGGCTTGGCAGCAAGGAATTTTCCTGTTGACTATCTATCCCCCAAGAGACCAGGTTAGCATTCAGGTGAACCCAGATCTCATGGTTCCTTCTCTTGAAATCCTCTCATTCCAGAAGTCCAATCTCTCAGGAACTTAATTTCCTTGACATAAAGGTTTCAGGGTCGGCATTGTGGCATAGCCGATAAAGGCACTGCTTGCAGAGCAAGTATTCCATATGGGCACTGGTTTTGAGTCCTGGATGCTCCACTTCTGACCCAGCTCCTGCTAATGCTCCTGGGAAAGCAGTGGAGGATGGTCCAAGTCCTTAGGCCCCTGCATCCACATGGGGGACCTGGAAGAAGCTCCTGGATCCTGGCTTCTGATAAGCTCAGTTCCAGCCCTTGTGGCCATTTGAGGAGTGAACCAGCAGATGAAAGACCCTCCCCTGCCTCTCTGTAACTCTACCTTTCAACTAAATAAATAAACTTTTTTTTAAAAAAAAGACTTATCCAGAGTCTAAGACCAAAGAACTTTTCTCAAAGAGGTTCCTAGCAACTTCGAACCAAAAATTCTGTTGGGGACCCCACTCCTGAAATCTCCAGAAAATTGTTATATTCCCTCCTCAAGAGGAGGAAAAGTCATTGGCTGATGTAAAATCAGAGACTTTTCACTTGTTAAAATTTGATAGCTTATTGCACAATATGAGTTGTCATTTAGTTCCTCATTACAGAATGCTTGTTGATCTGAAGGGATATGCTTGTTTACAGCTTTATCTCATTTTAGTTGAAACACAATTTATGTGGGAGGGTGTAATGTGTTGGTGCATGTTAGACATTTTCCATTTCTTTGAGTTGGGAACATCCATAATCCTCTTTCCTAGCTGTTGGGAAATACAGAGAGCATTATTATTAGCTATAGTCCCCCTCCTGTGCAATAGGCACCAGGACTTTCTCCTCTCATCCAGCTGAGATGGTGGAACCATCCTCCCCTCCCACTCAGTCTCCTTGGCCTTTGGCAAACTCTATTCTACTGCCCACTTTATGAGCTCAGACTTTAGGATTCTGGTTATGAGTGATATTGTGTAGCATTTGTCCTTTCTTGCCTGGCTTATTTCATTTACCGTAATGTCCTCCAGGTTCACCTATATTGTCCAAAATGAAAGCATTTCACTTTCAACAGGGTGGAATGGTTTTCTATTGTGTGTATGTGTCATGTTAAAAATGTATTTATTTATGTTCATTTAAATGCTGAGAGACAGAGGTTGAGAAAGACAGATTTCCATCCATTGGTTTCTCTCCCAAATGCCTACATCAACAGAGTCTGGGGCAGGCTGAAGCCAGGAACCCAGGACTCAATCCAAGCAGTAGGAATCCAAGTACTTTAGCCATCACCTGATGCCTTCTGGAATGTTCAGTAGCAGGACAATTACTCAGAAATAAAGAAGGAACTTGAACCCAGAAAGTCTATATGGACCATGGCCATCCCAAGAGGTATCTTAAGGTTAACCTCTCTGCCAAAATGCCAGCTTCCCGACATCCATTTATACACCCCTCCAAGTCCTAGAGAAAATCTTGTGTTCTTCCTGTTTGAGATGCAAGTTTCCTACACTGTCTTCTTTAAAGGGCTGTGACCATGTAAATCAGATCAAAGTTGACTCCTTCCACTTGCTAAGACACAGTTAATCTCCAGGTATGCTTCAGAGTAGGGGACTTCCCAGTGTTCCACCTGCTGCATGGAGGAAATGACAGCTATAACATCTTAGCATCTGTCTGTCCTGTGTGTGCACGTGTGAGTGTTGGTGTGCTATGTCCATGTGTGTTATGTCCATAGATAAAATGACAGCTATAACAACTTAGCATCTATTTGTCAACATGTGTGCACACTGTGCATATGTGTGTTACCTTATGTGCATGTGTGTGCTTGTGTCCATACATGATATCACATTAACTTTGAATTAAGTGGATACTCCAAAATCACATGAAATTAACCCAAATGTATTTCAAAACTTATATGATTTGGAAAAAATATTCACTAAACAAGGCTGGCTTGATGTTTTGTTTTAGTGATAAACAGTGGGGCTTATGGTAAGTGAAACACTCATTTCTTTAACTTGAGGACTGTAGCTTAGATGACTGCCTTGCCTTCACACACTGTTGAGATGGTTAACATAGAAATAACAGGAGCTTATTTCTGGCTAGGATTGTTCAATGATGTGTACAATTTTTTTTTATTTATTTTAATTTTTTTGACAGGCAGAGTGGACAGTGAGAGAGAAAGACAGAGAGAAAGGTCTTCCTTTGCCGTTGGTTCACCCTCCAATGGCCGCCGCGGTCGGTGCGCTGCGGCCGGCGCACCGCGCTCATCCGATGGCAGGAGCCAGGAGCCAGGTGCTTTTCCTGGTCTCCCCATGGGGTGCAGGGCCCAAGCACCTGGGCCATCCTCCACTGCACTCCTGGGCCACAGCAGAGAGCTGG
>CM027392.1:7485689-7542990 GCA_015711505.1 Sylvilagus bachmani | reverse complement strand
TTACTTTACTTCACCTTGGACCACACATTAAGGACAGATCATACATGGGCCGTAAGTACACAGTGACTACTGTTGTTGCTTTAACAATTTGCCACTCTTGTTTATGGCGTCAGTAATCTCCCGAGGCTATAGTCATGAGTTGCTGAGGCCATGGAAGCCTTTAGTGTTCGCCGACTTGGATCTTGTTCTGACAGGGTCAATTGACACTCTTATTTACGACGTCTGTAATCACCCAAGGCTATTGTCATGAGCTGCCAAGGCTATGGAAACTTCTTGAGTTCACAAACTCTGACATTATTTAAACAAGGCCATAATCAAAGTGGAAGTTCTCTCCTCCCTTTAGAGAAAAGAACCTCCTTCTTTGGTGGCCCATTCTTGCACTGGGATCTCACTCACAGAGATCTTTCCTGTTGATCATTTTTTGCCATAGTTCCTTGGTTTTCCATGCCTGAATCATTTCTATGTTTATCGCTACTTTAATATCTCTTTCAGATAATGTGTCATTTGATACATTTGTGTGTTTTATTGCTTATTATTGGGTTTATTCTCATATATAATCCTGCTTCTTTTTTTAAAAAGATTTATTTATTTATTTATTTGAAAGGCAGAGTTATGGAAAGGCACGGGGGAGAGAGAGAGGTCTTCATCTGCTGGTTCACTCCCCAGATAGCCACAATGGCAAGAGCCAGGGTGATCTGAAGCCAAGAGCCATGAGCTTCTTGCAGGTCTCCCTCATGGGTTCAGGGACCCATGCACTTGGACCATCTTCTACTGCTTTCCCAGGCCACAGCAGAGAGCTGGGTTGGAAGTGGAGCAGCTGGGACTCGAACCAGTGTCCATATAGGATGCTGGTGCTGCAGGCTTTGGCTTCACCTCCTACACCACAGCACTGGCCTCTAGGTCTTGTTTCTACACCAGCTCCATGCCCACAGTGTCTACTACAGAGTCTGCAGGACAGGGCCCCAGGGGATCTACTTCATCCATCTTTGACATACGTATGTTTACCATCTAAATGATACCAGCACATGAATGGTGAAGACAGGTTGGACATTATGTGGTTATGGATGTGAATGAGCCACACTGGGGGGTTCTGATGCATAGCATTTTATGTGCATGCTGTGTATTTTGGTTGTTCTTAGCATTAGTGTTCCCAGTGTGATATTATACTGTCTTTTGCAAGATGCCAGCATGGAGGGAACTGAGTTAAAGTCCCCCTCAGTATTTCTTACAAGAGCACATTAATCTGCAACAATCCACAAGAAAACTTGTAAATGTGGTGGGTGTTTGGAATTATCACTTAAGCCACTGCTGCAATGAGTATGCCCCATGTGAGTGGATTTGGGTTATGGTCCCATCTCCATTGCCAGTCCAGCTTCCTGATCCTAGGGAGGCATCAGTTGATGACTCAAGCACTTGGGTCCCTGAAACACATGTGGGAGACAAAATTTGCATCCATGGCTTCTGGCTTTAGCTTTGCCCAGCCAGGTTACTGCAGGCATCTGGGGAGTAAAGCAAAGGATGGAATATTCTCTCTCTTCCTGTCTCTCTCTCTCTGCATATGTATACACACACATATTGTTATATATTAATGTTAGCCATCGCAAAGCACACTGGACATTGGAGTAAGGGAAAGGGTTTATTGGGGAACACCGAACAGACTGGAGTGAAGGGGCGGTGAAGGTAAAAAGAGAGTATAAGAGAGAAAGAGACAGAAGAGAGAAGATAGAGTAGAGAGACGAGCTCAGAGAGAGGAGAGAGCAAGGAGAGAAGAGCCAAGAGAGAAGGATCAAGAGAGCACGTGTTCAGGAACAGGCCCTTTTAAAACTTTGCCCGAGGGCGGGCAGGGAAACAGGAGCAGTGAATTCCATTAGGATGGGGGTGGAGCCTGGCTCAGGTAGCTGGGCCATGTGGCCACCTGGCTAAAACTGTGCCAGTTTCCTAACACATATCCTGTCTCTCTTCTCTACCTCTCTTTGTCTTTCTGCATGTCTCCCTGTAATTCAAGCAAAATGAAAGTAAACATATAAAAACACTTTAAAGTATAAATTAAAGAAGTGAAAAACACCTCAACAGGATATGTTTTTTGGGGCCATATTCTTTAAGAATAAAAATCCTGATATAGTCCTCATTCATCTATTTTTGCCACATGATCATGTGCCACCATCATATATCCTGAACACACTTTATCACAATGAAATATATAAATAAAAATGAGTATTCTTATACGATGTGGTGTTGTAGACACTATGGAACCTCTTCATGTATGGTGTTCTGTGATGAGGCTTGCATTTCAAATCAGTGTGAGAAAGTTGGAGAACGAAATAAACAGAAACAGGCAACAAAGAAATATTGGAATCTGACATACTCTTTTTTTTTAAAAAAACTTTTATTTAGTAAATATAAATTTTCAAAGTACAGTTTATGGATTACAATGGCTTCCCACCCATAACTTCCCTCCCACTCACACCTCTCCCATCTCCCATCTCCCGCTCCCTCTCCCATTCCAGTCACATCAAGATTCATTTTCAATTATCTTTACATACAGAAGATCGATTCAGTATATATTAAGTAAAGATTCCTTCAGTTTGCACCCACACAGAAACACATAGTGTAAAATATTGTTTCAGTACTAGTTATAGCATTACTGCACATTGGATAACACATTAAGGACAGATCCCACATGAGAAGTAAGTACACAGTGACTCCTGTTGTTGACTTAACAAATTGACACTCTTGTTTATGGTGTCAGTAATCTCCCTAGGCTCTATTCATGAGTTGCCAAGGCTATGGAAGCCTTTTGAGTTTGCCAACTTTGATCTTATTCTGACAGGGTCATAGTCAAAGTGGAAGTTCTCTCCTCCCTTCAGAGATCTTTCATTTAGTTCTTTTTTTTTCCAGAGTGTCTTGGCTTTCCATGCCTAAAATACTCTCATGGGCTCTTGAGCCAGATCCGAATGCCTTAAGGGCTGATTCTGAGGACAGAATGCTGTTTAGGACATCTGCCATTTTATGAGTCTGCTGTGTATCTCACTTCCCATGTTGGATCATTCTCTCCCTTTTTGATTCTATCAGTTAGTATTAGCAGACACTAGTCTTGTTTGTGTGACCCGTTTGACTCTTAGACCTATCAGTGTGATCAATTGTGAACTGAAATTGATCACTTGGACTAGTGAGATGGCCATGGTACATGCCACCTTGATGGGATTGTATTGGAATCCCCTGGTATGATTCTAACTCCACCATTTGGGGCAAGTCCAATTGAGCATGTCCCAAATCGTACATCTCCTCCCTCTCTTATTCCCACTGTTACATTTAACAGGGATCACTTTTCAGTTAAATTTAAATACCTAAGAATAATTGTTTGTTAATTACAGAGTTCAATAGTACTAGAACAAAAAAATACTAAAAGGGATAAAGTATTAAATTGTACATCATCAGTCAGGACAAGGGCTGATCAAGTCACTGTTTCTCATAGTGTCCATTTCACTTCAACAGGTTTCCACTTTGGTGCTCCATTAGTTGTCGCCAATCAGGGAGAACATATGACATTTATCCCTTTGGGACTGGCTTAATTCACGCAACATAATTTTTTCCAGATTCCTCCATCTTGTTGCTGACCAGATTTCATTTTTTTGACTGCTGTATAGTATTCTATAGAGTACATGTCTCATAATGTCTTTATCCAGTCTACTGTTGATGGGCATTTTGGTTGGTTCCTGGTCTTAGCTATTGTGAATTGAGCTGCAATAAACATTAGTGTGCAGACAGCTTTTTTCTTTGCCAATTTAATTTCCTTTGGGTAAATTCCAAGGAGTGGGATGGCTGGGTTGTATGGTAGGGTTATATTTAGGTTTCTGAGGAATCTTCAGACTGACTTCCATAGTGGCTGAACCAGTTTGCATTCCCACCAACAGTGGGTTAGTGTCTCTTTTTCCCCACATCCTCACCAGCATCTATTGTTGGTAGATTTCTGAATGTGAGCCATTCTCACTGGGATGAGGTAAAACCTCATTGTGTTTTTGATTTGCATTTCCCTGATTGCTAGTGATCTTGAACATTTTTTCATGTGTCTGTTGGCCATTTGGATGTCCTCTTTTGAAAAATGTCCATTGAGGTCCTTGGCCCATCTCTTAAGTGGGTTGTTTGCTTTGATGTTGTGGAGTTTCTTGATTTTTACGTAGATTCTGATTATTAGCCCTTTACCTGTTGCATAGTTTGCAAATATTTTTTCGCATTCTGTCAGTTGCCTCTTCACTTTCCTGACTGTTTCTTTTGCAGTACAGAAACTTCTGAATTTGATGCAATCCCAAATGTTAATTTTGGCTTTCAGTTCCTGTGCTTCCAGGGTATTTTCCAAGAAATCTTTGACAATACCTATATATTGCAGGGTTTCTCCAATGTTCTCTAATAATTTGATGGTGTCGGGTCATAGATTTAGGTCTTTAATCCATGTTGAGTGGATTTTTGTGTAAGGTGACAGGTAGGGTTCTTGCTTCATGCTTCTGCATGTGGAACTCCAATTTTCCCAGCACTACATATTGAATAGACTGTCCTTACTCCAGGGATTCGTTTTGGATCCTTGATCAAATATAAGTTGGCTGTAGATGTTTGGATTGATTTCTGGTGTTTCTATTGTGTTCCAATGGTCTATCCATCTGTACCAGTACCATGCTGTTTTGATAACAACTGCCCTGTACTATGTCCTGAAAGCTGGTATTGTGATGCCTCCGGCTTTGTTTTTGTTGTACAAGATTGCTGTAGCTATTCGAGGTCTCCTGTGTCTCCATATGAATTTCAGTATCATTTTTTCCAGATCTGAGAAGAATGTCTTTGGTATCTTGATTGGTATTGCATTGAATTTGTAAATTGCTTTTGGGAGAATGGACATTTTGATTATATTGATTCTTCCAATCCATGAGCATGGAAGATTTTTCCATTTTTTTGGTATCCTCTTCTATTTCTTTCTTTAAGGTTTTGTAATTTTTATCATAGAGATCTTTAACATCCTTGGTTAAGTTTATTCCAAGGTATTCAATTGTTTTTGTAGCTATTGTGAATGGGATTTATCTTAGAAGTTCCTTCTCAGTGGTGGCATTGGCTGTGTATACAAAGGTTGTTGATTTTTGTGCATTGAGTTTATATCCTGCTCCTTTGCCAAACTCTTCTCTGAGTTCCAATAGTCTCTTAGTAGAGTTCTTTGGATCCCCTAAATAAAGAATCATATCATCTGCAAAGAGGGATAGTTTGACTTCTTCCTTCCCAATTTGTATCCCTTTAATTTCTTTTTCTTGCCTAATAGTTCCGATTAAAACTTCCAGCACTATGTTGAATAACAGTGGTGAGAGTGGGCATCCCTGTCTGGTACCAGATCTCAGTGGAAATGCTTCCGACTTTTCCCCATTCAATAGGATGCTGGCCGTGGGTTTTTCATAAATTGATTTGAATGTATTGAGTTATGTTCATTCATGAATGGGTGTTGTTTTTTATCAAATGCTTTCTCTGCATCTATGGAGATAATCATATGGTTTTTCTTCTGCAGTCTGTTAATGTGATGTATCACATTGATTGATTTTAGAACATTGAACCATCCCTGCATACCAGGGATAAATCCCACTTGGTCTGGGTGGATGATCTTTCTGATGTGTTGTTGCATTCTATTGGCCAGAATTTTATTGAGGATTTTTGCATCTATGTTCATCAGGGATATTGGTCTGTAATTCTCTTTCAATGCTGCGTCATTTTCTGGCTTAGGAATTAAGGTGATGCTGGCTTCATAGAAAGAATTTGGGAGGATTCCCTCTTTTTCAGTTGTTTTGAATAGTTTGAGAAGAATTGGAGTTAGTTGTTCTTTAAATGTCTGGTAGAATTCAGCAGTGAAACCATCTGGTCCTGGACTTTTCTTTGTTGGGATGGCCTTTATTACTGTTTCAATTTCTGTCTCAGTTATGGCTCTGTTTAGGTTTTCTATGTCTTCCAGTTTCAATTTAGGTAGGTTGTATGTGGCCTGGAATCTATCCATTTCTGCTAGATTTCCCTGTTTGCTGGCATACAAGTCCTTGTAGTAATTTCTGATGATTCTTTTCATTTACGTGGTGTCTGTTGTTACGTTTCCTTTTTCATCTCTGATTTTAATGATTTGGGTCTTTTCTTTTTTTAGTTTTTGGGGAAATGGGGTGTCAATTTTTTTTATATTTTCAAAAAACCAGCTCCTTCTTTGGTGATTTTTTGTAATGTTTTTTTGGATTCAATCCTCTTGATTTCTTCTCTGATTTTAATTATTTCTCTTCTCCTACTAGATTTGGGTCTGGTTTGCTGCAGATTTTCTAGATCCTTGAGATGAATTGAAAGATCATTTGTTTGGTGCCTTTCTAATTTTTTGATGTAGGCACCTATTGATATAAACTTTCCTCTTAATACTGCTTTTGCTGTATCCCATAAGTTTTGGAGTGTTGTGCTGTTATACTCATTTACTTCCAGAAAGTTTTTGATTTTTCTTTTGATTTCTTCTATCACCCATCTTTTATTTAGGAGTATTTTGTTCAATCTCCATTTTTTTGCATATGCTCTAGGGATTCCTGGTTTGCTGATTTCCAACTTCATCCCTTTATGATCTGAGAAGCTGCGTGGTATGATTCTAATTCTTTTGAATTTGCTGAGATTTGCTTTATGGCCTAGTATGTGGCCAATCCTAGAGAACGTTCCATGTACCACTGAGAAGAATGTAAATGCTTTCCGTGTAGGATGAAAAGTTCTGTAGCTATCTGTTAGATCCATTTGGGCTATAGTGTCATTTAAATCTATTGTCTCCTTGTTCATCTTCTGTCCTTTTGATCTATATCTGAGAGTGGAGTATTGAAGTCCCCCAGCACTATTGTATTGGAGTCTAAGTCTCCCTTTAATTCCTTTACATATCTTTTAAATAAACTGGTGCCCTGTAATTAGGTGCATATATATTAATAATCTTTATATCTTCTTGTTGAATTGATCCCTTAATCAATATATAGTGCCCCTCTTTGTCTCTCTTAACAGTTTTTGTGTTATAGTTTATTTTGTCTGATATTAAGATGGCTACGCCTGCTCTTTTTTAATTTCTGTTGGCATGGAATATCTTTTTACAAACTTTCACTCAGTCTGCATGCATCTTTGTTGGAAAGATGTGTTCTTATAAGCAGCAAATAGATGGGTTTTGTTCCTTAACCCAATCAGCCAATCTGTGTCTTTTAACTGGACAATTCAGGCCATTAACATTCAATGTGACTATTGATAACTAGTAACTTTGCCCTGCCATTTAACAAGGTTATTTTCTTTTTTAAAAGAAAATCATTTAGTTTTTATTTTTATTTTTTTGACAGGCAGAGTGGACAGTGAGAGAGAGAGACAGAGAGAAAGGTCTTCCTTTGCTGTTGGTTCACCCTCCAATGACCATCGTGGCAGGCATGTTGCAGCCATTGCACCGTGCCGATCCAAAGGCAGGAGCCAGGTGCTTCTTCTGGTCTCCCATGGGTTGCAGGGCCCAAGCACTTGGGCCATCCTCTACTGCACTCCCTGGCCCCAGCAGAGAGCTGTCCTGGAAGAGGGGCATCCGGGACAGAATCTGGCACCCCGACCGGGACTAGAACCCGGTGTGCTGGTGCTGCAAGGTGGAGGATTAGCCTATTGAGCCACGGCGCAGGCCACAAAGTTATTTTCTAATATATGCTTTGAACTTCCTGTGATCTTTTGATGTGACGTTTCCTTCCTTTACCTTCTTTCATATTGATGACCATGTTTCTGTGTTTCTGTGGCTAACACATCTTTAAGCATCTTTTGCAGGGCTGGACGAGTGGCGAGAAATTCTTTCCATTTCTGTTTGCTATGAAAGGTCTTTATTTCACCTTCATTCACAAATGAGAGCTTTGCAGGATATAATATTCTGGGATGGCAGTTTTTCTCTATGTCTATGTCTTTGTCTATGTCTATGTCTATATTTCTATGTCTCGCCATTCCCTTCTACCCTTTAGTGTTTTTGATGAGAAGACTGCTGTGAGTCTATTTGGAGATCTTCTGAGAGTAATGTACCATTTCTCTCTTGCATATTTTAGAATATTTTCTTTATGTTTTACTGTGGTGAGTTTGATTACAACGTGTCATGATGAAGATCTCTTCTGTTCATGTGTAGAGGGTTAAGCTGCATCATGCAGTTTCAGCATCCCATATTTGTGCCAGTTGGAGTCCTGGCTGCTTCACTTCCGATCCAGCTCTCTGCCATCATCTGGGAAGGCAGTGGAGGATGGCCCAAGTCCTTGGGCCCCTGCACCTGCATGGAAGACCCAGAAGAAGCTCCTGGCTCCTGACTTGAGTCAACTCAGCTCCAGCCATTGAGGCCATTTGGGGAATGAACTATTGGATGGAAGACCTCTCTCTGGCTCTCCCTCTATCTGTAACTCTGCCTCTGTAATAAAGAAATGAAATCTTTGAAAAAAGCATTTAAATATTAGCAAGTATGAATCAGCAAACAGCACTGCATCATCTCCTAAAATGTGCTTCATGTTCTCATAACAGTTCCTGTGAGCAAGCCAAGTCTATTCAGCTTTTTTAAACCATAGATGGAGGGTGTTTCAAGGTCTAGTACCTTTAACTCATGCTTTATAGTTCATGTTTAGTATTTGAGTTTCTTTAGAAATGACAAGGATTAATATTTTAGCTGACATAATATATCCTTAATATTTCAGATAATGGAAAAGATTTTGGAGACAACAGTCCATTTACTAATGCTTATGATACTCACATTCACCTAGTTTTCACCTTCTTATCAATTATGTTTGAATTTCCCCTGCAAATTGTATGCAACATTGAATAGTCCTAGCCAGAAATCAGCTCCTGTCATTTTCCTGTTTACCATCTCAACAATGAGAAGGCAAGGCAGTCATCTAAGCTATAGTGCTCAAGTTAAAGACATGAGTGTTTCACTGACCAGAAGTCCCATTGTTTATCACTAAAACAAAAACACCAAGCCAGCCTTGTTTAGTGAATATTTTTTCCAAATCATATTAGTTTTGAAACACACTTGGGTTAATTTCATGTGATTTTGGAGTGTTCACTTAATTCCAAGTCAATGTGGCATCATGGATGGACACATTCATGTACACAAACACACATATGCACATAGCACACCAATATACATATGTACACACACATTGACAGACAGACGCTAAGATGTTATAGCTGGGGCTGGTGCTGTGGTATAGTGGGTGAAACCACTGCCTGCAGTGCCAGCATCCCATATGGGTGCCAGTTTGAGTCCTGGCTGCGCCACTTCCAATCCAGCTCTCTGCCATCATCTGGGAAGGCAGTGGAAGATGGCTCAAGTCCTTGGGCCCCTGCACCCTCATGGAAGATCTGGAAGAAGCTCCTGGCTCCTGGCTTTGTATTGGCAAAGCTCCAGCCATTGAGGCCAACTGGGGAGTGAACCAGCAGATGGAACACCTTTCTCTCTCTACCTCTCCTTCTTTCTCTGTGTAACTCTTTCAAATAAAATAAATACTTTTTTTTAAAAAAAAGTTGTTATAGCTGTCATTTTCTCCATGCAGCAGATGGAACACTTGGAAGTCCCCTAGTCTGAAGCATACCTGGAGGTTAACTGTGTCTTTGCAAGTGGAAGGAGTCAGCTTTGATCTGACTTACATGGTCACAGCCCTTTAAGGAAGACAGTGTAGGAAACTTGCATCTCAAATAGGAAGACCGCAGGCTTTAATCTAGGACTTGGGGGGGTGTCAATTAGGGAAATTACAGAGGGCTATGTAAATGTATATCTGGGGGCTGGCATTTTGGCAGAGAGGTTAACCTTAAGATACCTCTTGGGATGGACACAGTCCATATAGACTTTCTGGGTTCAAGTTCCTTTTTTATTTCTGAGTAATTGTTCTGGTACTGAACATTCTAGAAGGCATCAGGTGATGGCTAAAGTACTTGGATTCCTACTGCTTGGATTGAGTCCTGGGCTCCTGGCTTCAGCCTGCCCCAGACTCTGTTGATGTAGGCATTTGGGAGAGTATCCAATGGATGGAAATCTTTCTCAATTTCTGCCTCTCTCAGCATTTAAATGAACATAAATAAATACATTTTTAACATGACACAATAGAAAACCATTTCACCCTGTTGAAAGTGAAATGCTTTCATTTTGGACAATATAGGTGAATCTGGAGGACATTACGGTAAATGAAATAAGCCAGGCAAGAAAGGACAAATGCTACACAATATCACTCATAACCAGAATCTTAAAGTCTGAGCTCATAAAGTGGGCAGTAGAATAGAGTTTGCCAAAGGCCAAGGAGACTGGGTGGGAGGGGAGGATGGTTCCACCATCTCAGCTGGATGAGAGGAGAAAGTTCTGATGCCTACTGCACAGGAGGGGGACTATAGCTAATAATAATGCTCTCTGTGTTTCCAAACAGCTAGGAAAGAGGATTATGGATGTTCCCAACTCAAAGAAATGGAAAATGTCTAACATGCACCAACACATTACACCATCCCACATAAATTGTGTTTCAACTAAAATGAGATAAAGCTGTAAACAAGCATATCCCTTCAGATCAACAAGCATTCTGTAATGAGGAACTAAATGATGCTCTTATCGTGCAATAAGCTATCAAATTTTAACAAGTGAAAAGTCTCTGATTTTACATCAGTCAATGACTTTTGCTCTTTTTGAGGAGGGACTATAAAATTTTCTGGAAATCTTAGGAGCAGCATCTCCAACAAAACTGTGGTTCAAAGATGCTAGGAACCTCATCAAGAGAAGTTCTTTGGTCTTGACTCTCGAAAAATATTTTTTATAAAGGTTTATTTAATATTTGAAAGGTAGAGTTATAGGGGGAGGGAGGGAGGGAGGCAGGGAGGGAGAGAGAGAAAGAAAGCGAGCCTTCCATCTGCTGGTTCACTCCCCAAATGTTTACAATGGGTGGAGCTGAGCTGATCTGAAGCCAGGAGCCAAGAGCTTCTTCCAGGTCTCCCATGTGGGTGCAGGGGCCCAAGCACTCGGGTCATCCTCCACTGCGTTCCCAGGAGCATGAGCAGGGACCTGGGTCAGAGGTGGAGTAGCCAGGACTCAAACCAGTGCTCATATGGGGTCCTTGCCCTGCAGGCAATAGCTGTACTGGTTATGCAATGGTGCTGGCCCTGAAACCCTTATGGCAAAAAAATTAAGTACCTGAGAGATTTGACTTCTAAAATGAGAGGAGTTCACAGAGAAGGAACCATGAGATCTGGGTTCACCTGAATGCTAATCTGGTCTCTTGGGAGTAGACAGCCAGCAGGAAAATTCTTTCCTACCAAGCTCAGCATCCCCATGGGAAATCAGGGACTGGAAGATTGGGGTAACAAGAGGGAGATGTGCCTAATGAGCAGGAAGGGAGCTGTGAATGGTCCTGCTGTTGTCCACCAGTGTGTTCCCTTTTGGAGTCATCGTCTGACTCAGGGACAGATGATTTGCTTCTTCCTACTTCAGTCTCCACCATCAGCCACCCAGGGAGGAATCACACCTCAAATAGAGAATCCTTGCAGGTCAGTCTGAGAACCCAGCAGGTACCACAGGAAATGCTCAGAGAAGGGAAGCTGAGAACCTCAGCTTCAGGGTCATCTGATGGTCAGGCCTGTCTCTTTCCAATCACAAGATCACGTTTTCCCTTTGCTTGCTTGATATTCAGTTATTGTATTTACTTGCGATGTTGAGAAACAGAAGTGTCCATTGAAACCAGGCAAATGATTGAAGTAGAAGCCACATCTGAGCTGTGATTAAGAAGCAGCAAGTGGGCTGGCACCAAGGCTCACTAGGCTAATCCTCTGCCTGTGGCGCCGGCACCCCATGTTCTAGTCCCAGTTGGGGTGCTGGTTCTGTCTCAGTTGCTCATCTTCCAGTCCAGCTCTGCTGTGGCCCGGGAAGGCAGAGGAGGATGGCCCAAGTGCTTGGGCCCTGCACCAACATGGGAGACTAGGAGGAAGCACCTGGCTCCTGGCTTTGGATCAGCGCAGTGCGCTGATCATACCAGCCATTTTGGGGGTGACCAACAGAAGGAAGACCCTTCTCCCTATTCCTCTCACTAATTCTGCCTGTCAAAAAAAAAGAAGAAGCAGCAAGTGGTTTCAGTAAAGGTAGACCATGGGTCAAATCACCTTTTCTTTGAGGAAAAAAAATTAGGGTGAGGACATGTCTGTTGTTGTTTTAAATTTATTTATAGTCATTCTATTGGAAAGAGAGGAAGACACACCAAGATAAAAAGCCAGAAGGCATAGAGAGAAATATCACAATTGCTAGGTCAGAACCCATATGACTACAAAACTCGAGGTAGGGCCAGTTCAAAGACAGAATCCCAGGCTTTCATCTCGGTCTTCCAAATGAGTTGTAGGAATCCAACTTACTGAAACATCAGCTGCTGCTCCTCATAAGAAATGGGAATGGGGCTGGGATGGGCACCAAGGCAAGAGCCCAGTCAGCAACCCTACTCAGAGGCACCAGTAGGGAGGTTGCTACAGGGGATCAGGTCCATAAACAATAAACATAAATCAGTTGTCTGGCTGCAAAATATAGATCAGCATTTTTCAACTATGTGAGGAAGGACTCTGTGTATGACATACTGTCTTGTTATTTTTCTCTTAGCTGGTGGTCAACTAAAACAAATGGAACCAGGCAATGACACACGACTGTCAAGATTTCTTCTCCTGGGATTCTCAGAGGACCCAGCACTGCAGCCCCTCATATTTGGACTCTTCCTCTCCATGTACCTGGTCACTGTGGCTGGGAACCTGCTCATCGTCCTGGCCATCCTCTCAGACACCCACCTCCACACACCCATGTACTTCTTCCTCTCTAACCTGTCCTTGGTGGACATCTGCTTCACCTCCACCACCGTCCCCAAGATGCTGGTGAACATCCAGATACAGAGCAAAGCCATCAGCTACACAGGCTGCATCACCCAGATGTTCTTCTTCTTGCTTTTTGTGGAGTTGGACAACTTTTTACTGGCAGTGATGGCCTATGACAGGTTTGTGGCCATCTGTCACCCTCTGCATTACACAGTCATCATGAACCCCCAGCTCTGTGTGCAGCTGGTCCTGGTGTGCTGGGTCATCAGTGTCCTGCATGCCTTGTTGCAAAGTCTAATGGTGCTGAGGTTGTCCTTCTGCACACACCTGGAAATCCCCCACTTCTTCTGTGAGCTGAACCAGGTGGCCCAACTTGCCTGTTCTGACACTTTACTTAATGACATGGTCATGTATATTGCAATTATACTGCTGGCTATTGGTCCCCTGGCTGGGATCCTGTACTCCTACTCCAAGATCGTCTCCTCCATCCGTGCCATCCCCTCAGCTCAGGGGAAGTATAAAGCATTCTCCACCTGTGCCTCTCACCTCTCCGTCGTCTCCTTATTCTATTGCACAGGTCTAGGAGTTTACCTTAGTTCTGCTGTAACCCATGACTCACACTCAACTGCAACAGCTTCGGTGATGTACACCGTGGTCACCCCCATGCTGAACCCCTTCATCTACAGCCTGAGGAATTCAGATGTAAAGAGGGCTCTGAAAACACTCTTCAGAGTGAACCCATAAAAGGGGCCATAGCTTTGGAGCAGAGTAAGTGCTCGTCATTGAGAGCTCAGTGCCCCAGAGTTTGGAATTTGGATTCCTCGATCACATTGCAAACATAGAACCCAGGCCTTCTGTTTGTGTCCTGGAGTTTGCATTGCTTCATCTCAACCTCTCTATTGAGTTGAAGCAACTCACTTATTAGGCCTTCTGCTCTCTTCAGTTTCCAGATACCTTCCCTTCCCTACTTTCCCAAAGTTTTTCTAAACATTGGATGAGAATATTTGGAAATTGCCACTTTCTCATAGCATATAAAGTTATATTGGGAATCATTTTCTATGACATGCACTGCATTGGGTCATATTTCTCTTGCTTTGTATTTAATTTTAATTAATTATAAAAGAATTGGTATGATTTATACACACACTTCCTAGAACATAATGATATTCCTCTCTTCCTCCCTCCCTCTCTCATTCCCATCTTCTTTCTTCCTACTTTCCTTTATTTTTTTTTTTAGTTTTTGAGATAACATTTTAAATTTACATTGCAGTACAGAGGCTTAATACTTCACCACATAAGACATTTAACCAGTCAAAAACAAAAAGCCTATATTTGTTGTTTTACTAGAAGCATATTTACATTTTTTACTATTACAGATAAACCCCACATGGTAACTAAATTCATTTACAACTTTCCTAGCTCAGAGAACCCAAGGAAAACATTTCCTCTTTTATGGACGTTGCTAATGTGTATAACCTACTTCAGTTGTTCCTCTTGGTGACGTGGAATTTAACGTACTTGTGTGTTTCATAATTTTGGATTTTATTCTCATGTTCAGGATCCAGTTTCTATTGCAGCTCCATTTCCCCTATGTTCACTGCACAACAGGCCTCAGAGGTCTCTACTCCACCATCTTTCTCAGGGAGATATTCATACACTCTACCACATTTAGAAATTTTATCAATACACAAATGGTTAAGGGAAAGAGTGGTTGCTAGGGGACATCGAGCCATCCCCTTCACAGGTGTGGCTGTAACAGGGTCATGCAGGGATCTTGGGTTCATGCCCCTGTTTCATACTTCAGTAGTTCTCATGTTAATATCCTGGATGTGATTGTTTTATTCTAGTTTCTAAAGAGATGTCCATAGGGACTTCGAGTCAAGTATGTGGGATTTAACAGGTTATTTCTGTGAAAAGGTATGTGAACCTACAAAGTCCACAAATACAAGTTTAAGGTGAAAATATCGAGAAAAGCATCAATCATACATGAAAAAGTGTTGAAGTGCATGAATTCCGATCTTCTCTAATTCTCCTTTCTACTGCTCCCCACATAACTGTGTGCTATGTGATGAAATTCAACTCCATGCACTTTCAAGTAATGTAAAAAGCAAATAAAAATTGAGCCTTCTTTCTTTAAATTTTATTTAAGGTATACAAACCTCATGCATTTCATATCGACAAATTTAGGGACACAATGATTCTTCCCACCCTACCTCCCTCCAGCCTGTACTCTCACCCTTATTCCTCCTCTTTCTCCCATTCACATTCTTATTTTTTTTTACAAAGATGTATTTTCAGTTAACTTTATACTCATAAGATTAACCCTACACTAAGTAGAGAGTTCAACAATTAGCATGAATAAAAACAAAAGCCAACAAATAAGCAAAAAAATTGTTCCTCAATAGTCAAGAAAAGGGCTGTTCAAAATCATCACGTTGCAATATGTCAATTTCACTCCTATTGATTTTCTTTTAGGCTCTCTATTGGTTACCACAGATCAGAGACAGCATGTGGTATTTGTCTTTTTGGGACTGGCTTATTTCACTAAGCATTGTTTCCATTTGTATCCATTTTGTTGCAAACGACAGGATTTCATTTTATTTTTTGCCTCTGTGTAGTATTCCAGAGTGTGTAACCATAATTTCTTTATCTAATCTTCAGTTGATGGACATCTGGGTTGATTCCATATGAGCCTTCTCTTTCTTATAGTGCACTGCATCTTTCTGTTCTAGTTCATGGTACGATCTCCTCATGTTCAATATCTGTTGATAAAGCTTGTGATTTGTGTCTGTGTAAACAAGTGGTATAATGAAATAGGTAGCTAATAAATGTTGGTATCTGACAGTCCCTTATTGTGACTGTGCTAAAGCAGAGGGTTGTGCAGGTGGAAATTAGACACACAATATGACCTCTCCAATAGCCAAGTAGCATCCACCTCCTCCCTTCATGCTGCTGGCCATCCACACCTGCTTCATGTCCCAGCCCAGGTGATGCTTCCTGGGAGTTATTTACTTCTCCTTTTCCATCAGAACTGATTCAGGTCCTCCACTGTATTCTTTTATAGCAACATAGAGATTTTTTCCAATGTATACCTCACACTATTTCTGTGACATTTTAGCAACGTGATCCATCCAATCAGTACCTCATTTTTGCTCTGAATACCTAACAAGTCATTTTCTGATACTGATCTGGTATTTCAAGATAACTTTAAGAGTGGTTGTGGGAATTCCTGAGGGAGAGTATAATTTCAGTTTGAGGTGACTCTGACACCTGTGCCAGGATGGGCTGGTAGCCTTGAGCTGTTCCCCTGTGGACTGAAAACTGGACGGGGATTGTCCTATTTCTTTACTTAAGTTGATCCTGTGATGGCAATACCCCACAGAGCCCATGCCATAAGCCATCCAAAAGCATTACCACCTTAAGGAAATGAGAATGGAAGATCTGGCAGGTGATGGGGGTGTTCCTCTGGGGATCTGATGGCAGTCAGGCCATCGAGAGATCTGCCTTGAGTCAGTGAATTTCCCCTTTTCACACACAATGAGTAGAAAGGACAAGAGCATTTGTCAGGGGTGCTGGGCGAGGAGGGACTGCTTCGTAGTGACATAGGCACTCAGAGACACAGCAGAATCCTGGGCTGGGGGACTTGTGAAAGCACAGGGTGTGGGCCCTCTGACCCGATGAGCTGACTGAGTCAGTTCAGGGCAGGCTGGAAATCAAGCATTTCCACCAAGCTCCTCCTCCACAAATATTCCATTGGTTCTCTACAATCTTTACTTCTGCTTCCTGTATTTTCTTTCTCACATTGGAACTACCAGGCAGTAAGCTTAGGAAAAAACGATTTTTTTTCCAGAGACACTAACCCCCTACTTCATTATCTCCTTCACAAAACATGCCTTTTCCTCAAAGGCAGAATCAACTCCTTATAATTGCTCATTTTAGGGAACATGTATTCATTAGAACTGACGTCCTGGGGTTGGCACTGGCATAGTGTGGGGACCCATGGATAGGCTTGCCATGGGACCCCCCCCCCCATGCTGGGCTTGGCTTATAGCAGTAATGCGGATGTAGCAGCTGATTGAACTTTCCATCTAGCTGAGGATCATGGTAAACAACAAGATGGCGCTGTGACTCCACAGCTGATCATGATCAAGTGCCGGATTGGAGAGCTCTGTGCATGGACTGTGATTGATTGACTGTGATTGGTTGAATTTTGTATATAAGCAGACCGTGGGAGAAGGAACGTGCACGCCAGCTTTCCTTCTTAAGGAACATGCGTGCCATCTCTCCCCCTTCTCCCGGTCCCCCACTCTCTTTCCCATTCGTTCTAAGTAAAAGTCTACTGAAGACTGATTAACTGCGAGCAGTGTCGTTCCTTTTGCGGCCGATGGAGCGACAGCATAGCAGGTAAAGCTGCCCCCTGCAGTGCTGGCATCCCATATGGACACTGGTTCAGGTCCCGGTTGTTCCATTTCCTATCCAGCTCTCTGCTATGGCCTGGGAAAGCAATGGAAGATCTCCCAAGTTCTTGGGCTTCAGCATTAGCGTGGGAGACTTGGAAGAAGCTCCTGGCTCCTGGCTTCTGATTGGCACAGCTCTGGCCATTGCAGCCAATTTTGGAGTGAACCAGTGGATAGAAGATTTCTCTCTCTCTCTCTCTCTCTCTCTCTCTCTCTCTCTCTCTCGGCCTCTCTGTAACTCTGCCTTCAAATAAATAAATAAATCAATCTTTAAACTAAAAAAAAGAACTGACCTCCTTAGCAAGCATGGCCCAGCAGTTTCTGCACTGACAGCACTTCATCATCTCTAGAAATCACACATATTTCTCACAAGTTCTACCAAATGTCAAACTTATTTTGTTTCTTTATACCACAAAGGCTATTTCAATATATATTGAATTTAAACCCATGCTGTGGCATTCTTGTTTAGTATTTTAACTTCTTTAGAGATGATCCTGACATCTGATGAGTATCCATAACTTTATTAAACACTATATGACCCTAATATTTCAGGTAGTAAAAACAGTCCACTTATTCATTCTTATCCCAGGCACTTTCATCCAATTGTTTTTTAAAAAGATTTCTTTTATTTCCTTGAAATACATAATTACAGAAAGATGTAGAGCCAGAGAGAGACAAAGAGAGGTCTTCCATCTGCTGCTTCACTCCCCAAATGACCACAATGGGCAGAGCTCAGCTGAAGTCAGGAGCCAGGAACTTCCTCCAGGGATCCCACATGGATGCAGGGGTCCAAGCACTTGGGCCATCTTCTACTGCTTTCCTAGGCAATAGCAGAGAGCTGGATTGGAAGTGGAGCAGCTGGGACTTGAACTGGCACACATATGGGATGCCAGCACTGCAGGACAGGGCTTTAACTCTCTATGCCACAGCACTGGCCCTACCTAATTGTTCCTAATAGTTGTGTTTGGATTTCCAGTTGAAATTTTAAGAGGCACTGAACAAAGTCACCTAGATATCACCTCATGTTGTTTCCCCATTCATCATGCTATCAACATGTGAAAGCTACACATGCATGTATGTAAACCCAAAACTGAAACACACGAATATTTTGATGTTTGTCAGATATTACTGCTTTTCATTAAACTGAAACTCTCAAATTAGTCTAGTTTACTGAAAACTTTTCCAGATCTTGTGAAGTTTGAAAAAATTTGTGTTAATTTTTTTATGAATACATGCTTATTCCCAAGTGAAACTAACACCACGGAAATTGTATTTGCAGCAACTTGTTAACTATATGATTAGAAGGTTAGACTACTACAGCTTTAATGATCTGAGATCACTTTGAAATTTACTGTATTTGGGTGAAAGAGAGAGAGAAAGAAAGAAAGAGGGAGGGTTGGGGGAGGGGAGAGAAAGAGAGGGACGAAGGGACTATTATTATATTCTTAGAATTGTATCCATGAAGTATAGTTAATCTGTTAAATGCTTAGTGAAATAAGTCATCCCCAAAAGACAAATACCATATGTTTTCTCTGATATGTGGTAGTTAATACAGAAAACAAAACATGTATCAGATTGAAACAGACACCTCATGATTTGATCATTGCTTTTAGCTCTTGTCTGGTCTTTCTACTTTTTACCTGTTGAATATTAATGGCTAGTGGTCCAGTAAGCCTGTGATTGCAAAGCAAATTTAAATTATGTGTTTGCAAAAATTGAGGAACAAACAGGAAGGAAGGAGGGGTTTGAGGGAGGAAGAAAGGGAAGGACATACGGTTGTCTTCTTAGATTCATATCTATGAAACACACACAATCTATTCTCTTTGTGTTGATAAAAATATTTCAAAAATTATTTAACAAAATCAATAAAATAAGCCCACCATAAGACACTCTTTCATAATGAAACAGAAAAAACGGAGACCTCTCATTCCTACAGTGTGCTGTGTCTTCGTGTCCTGGACCTGGTGGCACCTGTTCATGTACAGCAGTGTGAGATGCAGTTTGCACTTCAGGTCAGGTTACAAAAGCTGGAAATGAAAGAAGCAGAGAGTGACACGTGAGCAAGGCGGGCGTTGATGCTACGTCATTGTCCCCATGCATGTGTCACAGAGACTAAGGCAGAAAGCTGAGCTGGTGAAAGCCCAGTGCTCAGATGGTGCTTCCTGGGAAATCACTGTCTCCTTCCTCCCGACCACCCAGACTCCCCGAGGCCTCACTTCTGCTACTTTACAGAAGGAAGCTTTCAACAAGTACAATGCACAGCACATCCATTCATTCTTTTCAGCCTCTTTTTGTTATTATTTTTTTCAGCTATAAAATGTGACATCTTTTACATTCACTTTAAATAGAGACTTTATAAATGCATGTATGCATGCCATTTTTGCTTGAAATTATACCTATTTTAGGAGTTGGAACAGTGGTATAGTGGACTAAAGCCATTGCCTGCAGCACCAGCATCCCATATGGGTTCCAGTTCCAGTCCCGGCTGCTCCACTTCTGTTCCACCTCTCTGTGATGGCCTGAGAAAGTAGTAAAAGATGGCCCAAGTGCCCCCTGCACCCACATGGGAGACCTGGAAGAAGCTCCTGGCTTCAGATCGGCCCAGCTCAAGCCATTGCAGCCATTTGGGGAGTGAACTAGCAGATGGAAGACCTCTCTCTCTGCAACACTGCCTCTCAAATAAATAAATAAATCTAAAAAGGAATATTTAATTTAAAAAGAAGATGGAGATATTAATATAATAAAGATGTATTTCTAACAGTAATAATAATGTGAATAAAAGAAAGTTTTATGTCATTTATGTGGAATGACTAAATGAAGCAATACTCATAACTGCACTGAATACTATGGCATCCACATGATATTTATAATCTGTATGTATTACCTCACACAAATAGGAGGGAACACATGATATCGGTTGTTGTGGGTCTGCCTTATGTCACTTAGCATAAGGATCTCTAGTTCCATCATTTTGCTGCCAGTGTTGGGATCCATTGTTTCTTATGGGGGGGTAAACAACCTATCAAGTTTATATAGCGTGTTTTGTTTATCCAGTCATAAGTTGATGGCTATCTAGGTTGATTCCATACTGAGGAGCAGTAAACATAGGAGTGTGGGTAACTCTTTCAAATGCTGATTTTATTTTCTTTGAGTTTGTTTTCAGGAGTGGGATAAGCTGGGTCATATTATACACCTACTTTTAGTTTTTTGAAGAAACTCCCTACTGTCACTCATGATGGTTGTATGATTTTCATTTCAAAAATGAGTGTACTATTGTAGCTTCTCCCCACTATTTCACCAACATTCGTTATTAAAACAAAAATCAGAAGAGAAGATTCTGCATGTTGATAACTCTAAGAAATGATAAATGTTTAGGTGATATGATAACTATCCTATTTACAACACAATGTATACATGCATCCAAACATAACATGTTCCCCCACCAATTATGCATTGATAAAAAGATACCAAATTATGAATAACTACAGCTCTTTTTAAAATTTTAGTCTCTATTTTATTTCTTTATTTCTTTATTTATTTAGAAGGCTTTTATTTAGCAAATATAAATTTCATAGGTACAGCTTTTGGAATATAGCATTTCTAACTTCCGTACCTGCCCTCCCACCTCCACTCTTGTCCCACCTTCTACTCCCTCTCCCATCCCATTCTTCATTAAGATTCATTTTAAATTATCTTCATATACAGAAGATCAACTCTATACTAGGTAAATATTTCAACACTTTGCACCCACAGACAAACAAAGTATAAAGTACTGTTTGAAGACTAGTTTTACCATTAATTTTCATAGTATAACACATTAAGCATAGAGGTTCTACATGGGGCACAAGTGCACAGTGACTCCTGTTGTTGATTTAACAACTGACCCTCTTATTTATGATGTCAGTGACCACCAGAGGCTCTTGTCATGAGCTGCCAAGGCTATGGAAGCCTTTTGAGTCCACAGACTCCATTATTATATAGACAGGGCCATAATCAAAGTGAAAGTTCTCTCCTTTCTTCAGAGAAAGGTACCTCCTTCTTTGATGGCCCGTTCTTTCCACTGGGATCTCACTCACAGAGACCTTCCATTTAGGTCATTTTTTGCCACAGAGTCTTGTCTTTACATGCCTGAAACACTCTCATGGGTTTTTCAGCCACGTCTGAATGCCTTAAGGGCTGAATCTGAGGCCAGAATGCAATACAGCTCTTTTAACTAGCAAACATTTTATAATGAGATGGCTATTAACTTGTGATAGAATTTCTAATTCTCAGGGAGTGAAGAGCTCCTGGTTTTAAACCAAAGAAACAATTTCCTCTACTTCAAAAGGGATACAGAAATTTTCTGGAGATGTCAAGAGTCACATCTCCAACATAAGTCTGGAGTTGAAGATTGCTAGGGATGCCTTCAAGATAGGTTCATCCATCTTCAACTTTAGAGAAAACTTTCACCCAAGAAAGGTCAGTTCCTTTAGAGCTTCGTCCTCTGGGATCAGAAGAATTCACGGGAGGGATAATCAGATCTGGGTTCACCTGGTTTCCTACCTGCTCTCTTGGGAACAGAGAATCAGCAGGAAAACTTCCTTCTTCCCAGACCAGCATCCCTGCAGAGAAATCAGGTGCTTAGAGGTTGGGACACCAAGAGGGAGTTGAGCCTAATGAGCAGAGACAGGGAGCTGTAAATCCACTCTCTGCTGTTGTCCCTCAAGTGTGCATCCTCGGTCTGCTCAGGACATCGCGTTGCTTTTGGAGCCTTGATCTGACTTGGCAACTGATTCTTTGATCCTTCCCACTGTCTTGTGTGTGACCGAACTTCAGCCTCCATCATCAGCTACCCCAGGAGGAGTCACACTTCCCCCATGGAGACCCTCCTCCTGGAGAACCCACCCAGGTGAGTCCAAGAGTCCAGTGGGCACTGTAGGAAATTCTCAGAGAGAATGGAAGCTGAGAGAATGTAGCGGCGGTCACCCAACAGCCAGATCAGTCTATTTCAGATAAAGAGATCACATTTTTAGTTTGCTTACTTGATTTCACTGGCTACTGTACTCATTTGTGACTATACAGAAAAACAGAACTAACCATTAAATTAGCAAGTGATTGATGGCAATGGAATGATTGATGTGGAAGCTCCATCGGGCAGAGACTGAGAAGCAGAAAGTGGATCCAAGCATCATTGGGATTAAGGGGAGGAGAGACTGGGGTTGGGGTAGTGGTTGTGGGGGGACCTGCAGGTAAGTGAGGGCATTTATTTTTTTTATTTTTAAATTGATGTGGTTTCCTTTCATTTGGAAAGCAGAGATGCAAAGAGAGATAGATAAAGACATACAGACACAGAGATATCTGGCCCCCAGTAATTAGCTGAGTGTCAGCGAACACTATGGTTGGGTGAAAGCCAAATCTTCAGTGTAGGTTTCCCATATGGGAGGCAGGAAACCCAACTCCCCCAGCTGTGGCTGTGACTTTCCAGAGAGTGCATTAGCAGAAAGCTGGAATTGGGAGCAGAGTCAGGAATCAAACCCAAGCCTTCTGAGCTGGGATGCAGGCATCTTAAGCAGCATCCAGAATATAGCACTGATAATCCCAGCTCCATATTTTAATCTCAAAATGCTTTCTGCTGAGAATTCCTCTTGTATGGATGTTTTTCAATGCTTCCCTTTTTAAAAATAAAAATTAGATTTACAATTGCATTCTATTTTATTTTGTACAGTTGTTTCAGCCACTATACTTGACCTAATTACATTCTCCATGTTGTCTTTGCTGCATATATTTGTAGTTGTTAAAAACTCTGAGGGCGGACACTTGGTATAGAAGTTGGGATACTTGGGATGCCTGCGCTGCTTATCAGAGAGCCCAGATTCAGTTGTGGCTCCGCTCCTGATTCCAGTTTCTTGCTAATGTAACTCCTGAGAATTAGTTGTGATGGCTCAGGTCACACATTGGTGACCTGGGTTGACTTCTGGGGTTCCTGGTTTCAACTTTGCCCAGTCCTGGATGTTGTGGGCATTCTGTGAGTGAGCCAGTGGATGGGCAAGCTCTGTCTGTTTTTATCTATCTGCTTATCTATCTATCAATCATCTATTTATCTATCTATTCTATATCTATTCTGTCAGTTCTATCTATCATCTATCTATCTATGTATTCTGTCCTTTGTATCTATCATCTATCCATCAATCTATTCTATGTCTGTCTGTCTATCTATCTATCCTATTCTATCTGTTGGTTCTATCCATCTATTCTATGTATTTCTATCTATTCTATTTATATATATATCCATCTGTCTATTCTGTCTGCCTATCCTATCAGTCAGTTCTATTTCATCTATATATCTATCAATCTGTCTATTCTTTCTTTCTTTCTATTTTATCATCAATCACATAACTATCTATAGCTAGCTATCATCTCTATCTCCATCTTTAACTCTTTGTCCCCTCTCTACTTTTCAAATAAATGAAATAATTAATAAATCAATCAATAAAAGAAAATTGGTTATACCTGAATCAAACTAGACTTTATTTGTTTGAGGAAGGCTCTGAAACTGAAACTTCTGGGTGGTATTTACACTTAATTTATAGCAAAGAAAGCTGATGTATCCAGTTTGTGTCCTGTCTGCTTGCTTGTAGTCCTATTCATGATCCCAGGGTGACAAGAGGATGGGAGCCACCAGCCCTAGAAGCCCATAGTTTCTGCATGTTTGCCTCTGTGTTTCCATATGCCCATGTGCTTCTGCTTTGTGATACAAGAGCAATGTTCACAGCTTGGGGAGCAGGCCTCTACATTCCAAGTCTCATAGACTCCAAGGTGACTCTTTCAACACTGGGACCAGAACTCCAACAATAGATGGTATTTGGAAGGAATTCACTTTAAATTCACTGGTCCCTTGCATAAAAAGTACTAAGTATAATGATGGTTATTAGAATCTGCAGAGAGAGCCATGACAGACAAATGGAGAAAGGCTGCAAAATGTATGATATGTTAAGGTTAGAGAGGAACAAAAAGTTCCGGTGCTCTATTACACAGTACAGTGACTCTAGATAATGTTCATGCAGTGCACATTTCTCTATTTAAAAAAATACAAGATAAGATTGTGGATATTCTCACCATGGAGAAATGTATCATGTTTGAGACATAGATAAAGTCACCCAGATTGGATACACAATAGATACAGGTGTGGATGTATCTCATAGCACCCCCACAAGCATGTGCAATTTTTACATGGAAGTTTAGAATGTTTAAACATGTTAAAACATTTTCAAGCTAACAATACACACAAGCATGTGCAATTTTTACATGGAAGTTTAGAATGTTTAAACATGTTAAAACATTTTCAAGCTAACAATACACACAGAGCATAGTAAGCATTAATAAGGTGCAGGAGGTTTACAGTGTACACAGTGAACTCTGTGTGTGTGTTTCAGAGGCACTGGGAAGGGCACCTCAACCTCCACATCCTCTCACCCCATCCCCACCACACCCCTCCCTGCTCATGCCCATCATCACACTTCTCTCTTGTGGCGTCTTGCCACCCATGGGCCTTTACAATGGTTGGCACCTTGCAAGTCCCTGATTCTGCAAATCTCCTGTGGCTCTCACTTTCTGAGCCATCGCAGCCTGTTTCTGGTCTAATCTAGGCAACAGCTAGAACACCCTTCATCCAAGCTCCTTACATCTACTTTCTTTTCATTCATAGCATTTGCTTGTTCACATAGATTGTCTCCATCACTGGAAGTAGGGAATTTGGTTTATAAGCATGGCAGATTTATTGATGGAATAGAGCTTGGAACACATTCAGAAGTAAGTTTATGCTGCTCAAGTTCAGGATAATTTCTTATTAAAACTAACATGAATCTTCGGGCAATCACTAAGCGAGCTCTACTCAGAGATGCCAATATGAAGTCATCTAAATAGGACTAAATCCATGTATATCGTACAAAAACAATTTTCTGCCTGCCAAATAGCAATGATAGCATTTCACCTCTGTGAGTTGTAACTCTATGTGAAAAGTAATTATGATTTTTGTCTCTTTTCTAGTGGTCACCTTAACCACATGGAACCAGGCAATGAAACCCAATCTTCAGAATTTCTCCTCCTGGGATTCTCAGAGGACCCAGCACTGCAGCCCCTCATATTTGGGCTCTTCCTCTCCATGTACCTGGTCACTGTGGCTGGGAACCTGCTCATCGTCCTGGCCATCCTCTCAGACACCCACCTCCACACACCCATGTACTTCTTCCTCTCCAACCTGTCCTCCTATGATATCTGTCTCACATCCACCATTGTCCCCAAGATGCTGGTGAACATCGAGACACAGAGCAAAGCCATCAGCTATTCAGGCTGCATCACCCAGATGTATTTCTTCTTGCTTTTTGTAGAGATGGAGAATTTTCTCCTGGCCGTGATGGCCTATGACAGGTTTGTGGCCATCTGTCACCCTCTGCACTACATGGTCATCATGAACCCCCGGCTCTGTGTGCAGCTGGTCCTGGTGTGCTGGGTCATCAGTGTCCTGCATGCCTTGTTGCAAAGTCTAATGGTGCTGAGGCTGTCCTTCTGCACACACCTGGAAATCCCCCACTTCTTCTGTGAGCTGAACCATGTGGCCAGACTTGCCTGCTCTGGCAGCTTTCTAAATGATGTGGTCATGTATTTTTTTGTTATCCTGCTGGGTGGAGGTCCCCTGGCTGGGATCCTGTGCTCCTACTCTAAGATTGTCTCCTCTATCCGTGCCATATCCTCAGCTCAGGGGAAGTATAAAGCATTCTCCACCTGTGCCTCTCACCTCTCCGTCGTCTCCTTATTCTATTGCACAGGGCTAGGTGTGTATATTAGCTCTTCTGCCACCCACAACTCGCATTCAAGTGCAAGGGCCTCAGTGATGTACACAGTGGTCACCCCCATGCTGAACCCCTTCATCTACAGTCTGAGGAACACAGATGTAAAGAGGGCTCTGAAAAGACTCTTTGGAGGGAAACTGTAAGCTGGTCCATTGGTTGAGAACAAAGTAAGCACCAATAATTGTAGGGCCCAGTGCCCCAAAGCTTGAAATTTTGATTCCTTGATCAAATTGCAAATATAGAATCTGCTTCTTGTATTTCTTTCTTGTCATTTTCAATCCTTTGGTGTCCACATTTCTGTGTGATTTAGGCAAATCATTTCTTAAGCCTTCTGCTCTCCTGAGTATCCCTAAGGTTTTTTTTTTCCTTTGTTGCTTTCCTCTTTCCCCAAGCACTGGCTCAGAAATATTTGGAAATTCCCATTTGTCCTGTGGGATGGTAAACCTTTGCATTGCAGATCCCTGTTAAGAGTTAGGGTAAGGAAGTAAAGAGAATTGAACAACTAGAAGACGCTGTCATCTGATACTCCATTGTTAATACCATGAATGCATGGGAGAAAATAAAGGAAATAGTTGAGCAGACAAAAACTCAGGTAGATGGGCTGGTGCTGTGGCATAGTGGGCTGAAACTCTGCCTGCAGCACTGGCATCCCATAAGGGAGCTGGTTCAATTCCCGGCTGCTCCACTTCTGATCCAGGTCCCTAAAGATGCACCTGGGAAAGCATTAGAAGATGGTCCAAGTGCTTGGGCACCTGCACCCATATTAAAGACAGAAGAAGCTCCTGGCTCCTGGCTTTGGACCCAACCCAGCTCCTTGCCATTGTTGCCATTTAGGAAGTGAACCTGGATGGAAGACTTTTCTCTCTGTCTCTCCCTCTCTGTCTTAGCTCTACCTCTCAAATAAATAAATAAAAATAAAAATATTTTTAAAAACACAAGGTAGAAATGTGCCCTCTGCCATAAACAAACATCTGCTTCCTCTCATCATCTGATAACCATTCACTCCCTCTTCATGTCTCAGCTCTTTGGAAATTATCTCCTTCATACCTTCTATTAAACTACCTGAGATCCTGAATTGTATTCTTTTATGACATCAGATGGCTTTCTTTCATTTTGTATGTCACACAACACTTCCCTCATTTTTAATGATGCAATCCTAATTGGCACAGCAATTTTGCTCTGGTTATAAACCATGTCATCTTATGATGTTGATTTGGTTTTTCAAGGTGACTCTACTTGTGGTATAGGAATTCCTGAGGGTGAGTTACACACAGTAGATCAATCATTTGCAGGTCTCTACACCAACAGCCTTGAGCTGTTCCTCTCTGGATTAAAAATTGACAGGGCGTTGATCTTATTCTATCTGTAGGCTGACTCTGTTAAGTCAAAACCCCCATGGAGGCCACACCACAAGTTATCCAAAAACAACACCACTTGAAGGAAATTGAAATGGAAGATATTGCAGGGAGTGGGGAGTTTCTGGATCTGACAGCTGCCAGGTCATTGTGAGATCTGCCTTGAGTTAAGGAATTTCCCCTTCTCACAAGCATTGAGTAAGGATGAGTCAGGGGCACTGGGCAGGGGATGACTGCTTAGAGCTGAGGCAGGCAATAGAGCAGCAGTCCTCACCTTTGTGCACCTCCAAATCCTGGTTTTGGGGTCTTTGGAAAAGCACACAGCACTGGCCTCATGCCCAGAACACCTGACTCAGCCAGTCCAGGTGGACCTCAAATTGTATTTTTCCAGCAAGTTCATTCTCCACAAAAATCTTCCAGTTTTCCACACTATTTACTCACAAGTCCTACATTTTCTTCTCTTTCATTTGGGAATAACAAGACAGCAACCTTAGGACAAGTCCATTCTCTGTTTCTTAAAGAACATTGACCCATATTTTATAACCATCATTATAAAACTTACCTTCCTTTCCTTACACACATAATGATTTTCCTTGCTTCTCACTGATGACCACATATTAATTAGAATTTTGTTCTTTAGCAAGCATGAACCATCATTCTGTAGACCAATAGCATTTAACTATTTTACCAGAAATACATACACTACTTATATAACAATGGCTATAATCAAGCCAAACCTATTTAGTTTCTATATGACAGGCAAAATATATTTCAATGCATATTAACTTTTTTTAAAAAGATTTTTATTTATTTGAGAGGCAGAGCTACAGACTAAGAGAGGGAGAGACTGAAAGAAAGATCTTCTATCTACTGATTCACTCCCTAAATGGCTACAACAGCTAGAGCTGGGCAGATCTGAAGCTAGGAGCCTCTTCAGGTATCCTACACGGGTGCAGGGGCCCAAGCACTTGGGACATCTTGCACTGCCTTCCTAGGCCATAACAGAGAGCTGGATCAGAAGTGGAGCTGCCAGGACTCAAACCAGCACCCATATGGGATATTGGCACCACCATATGGATGGTGGCTTTTCCTACCACATGATATTTATAGCTATATCCTAAAAGATGTGACATCCATACAATTTGTCTATACTGTCTCTATTTATTAACTTCCACAAACAAAAGAAAGCATGTGATATTTGTCTTTCTGGGACTGGTTTATTTCCTTTGCATAATGATCTTCTGTTCTATACATTTTACAATAACTGTCAATTTCATTCTTTGTTTTTTAAAAGATTCATTTATTTGAAAGGCAGAGTTACAGAATGGCAGAGGCAGAGGCAGAGGCAGATGGAGAGAGAAAGGAGAATGAAAGAGAGAGAGAATGAGAGAGGTCTTCTACCCACTGGCTCACTCCCCAAATTGTTGCAACAGCTGAAGCTGAGCCAATCTGAAGCTGGGAGCCAGAAACTTCCTCCAGGTTTCCCACATGGGTGCAGGGACTCAAAGACTTGGGCCATCTTCTACTGCTTTCCCAGGCCATAGCAGAGAGCTGGACTGGAAGTGGAGCAGCCGGGACTTGAACCAGCTCCTATATGGGATGCCGGCACTGAAGGCGGCGGCTTCACCCACTACACCACAGTGCTAGCCCCTCATTCTTTTTCATGGATATATATATATATATATATATATATATATATAATATCCAATGGAGATATATATCATATATATAATATCCAATTGTGTACATACCACATTACTAGTCATCAGTTGATGGAATCTAGGTTGATTGCATGTCTTTGCACTCTGAAATGAGCTATAGACATGGGAGTGCAAGAATCTCTTGTGTATGCTTATTTAATTTCCTTTGGGTAAATTCCAAAGGAGTGGGATGGCTGGGTCATATGGTAGGTCTATTTTCAGCTTTTTGAAGTATCTCCATACTGTCTTCCACAGTGGCTGCACCAATTTACATTCCTACCAACAGTGGATTAGGGTACCTGTTTCCCCACATCCTCACCAGCACTTACTGTTTTTTTCTGCATGAGAGCCATTCTAACTGGGGTGATGTGAAACCTCACTGTGGTTTTGATTTGTATTTCCCTGATGGCTAGTGATCCTGAGCATTTTTTCAATTGTCTGTTGCCCATTTGAATTTCCTGTCTTGCAAAATGCCTGTTCAAGTCCTTTGCCCATTTCTTAACTTGATTGTTTGTTTCATTGTGTGTCTTGTACTCTGTATATACTCTGCCAATTAATCCTTTTTTTAAACTTTTATTTAGAATATAAATTTCCAAGGTACCACTTATGGATTACAATGGCTTTCCCCCCATACTTTCCCTCTCCCCCCATAACCCTCCCCCCGTGCCCACTCCCTCCACCCTTTCGTTCACATCCAAACTCATTTTCAATTCTCTTTGTATACAGGAGATCAATTTAGCATGTGTTAAGTAAAGAATTCATCCATTTGCCCTCATATAGTAACACGAAGTGAAATATACTATTTGAGTACTCGTTATAGCATTGAATCACATTGTACAGCACATTAAGGACAGAGATCCTACATGATATATATATATATATATATATATATATATCTTGAAATTGATTAATTTTTTGATGCAATTTTCAACGTAACACTGAGTTTTTTTTTCATTTTCGGTTATCTTTATATAGAGAAGATCAGTTCAGTATGTATTAAGTAAAGATTTCATCAGTTTGCATCTACACAGAAACACAAAGTGTAAAAATACTGTTTCAGCACTAGTTACAGCGTTACTTCACATTAGATAACATATTAAAGACAGATCCCACATGGGATATAAGTACACAGTGACTCCTGGTGTTAATTTAACAATTTGACACTCTTATTTATGGCTTCACTAATCTCCCTAGGCTCTAGTCATGAGTTGCTGAGGCTATGGAAGCCCTTAGGGTTCGCCGAGCTCGATCCCATTCTGACAGGGTCACAGTCAAAGTGGAGGTCCTCTCCTCCCTTCAGAGAAAGGTACCTCCTTCTTGATGGCCCCGTTCCTTCCACTGGGATCTCACTCACTGAGGTCTTCCATTTAGGTCTTCTTTTTTTTCCTTTTCCAGAGTGTTTTGGCTTTCCATGCCTAAAATACTCTCATGGGCTCTTGAGCCAGATCTGAATGCCTTAAGGGCTGATTCTAAGGCCAGAGTGTTATTTTTTGACATCTGTCATTCTATGAGTCTTCTGTGACTCTGTTTCCCATGTTGGATCATTTTCTCCCTTTCTGATCCTATCTCTTTGTATTGGCAGAAACTAGTCTTGTTTGTGTGTTCCCTTTGACTCTTAGACCTATCAGTGTGATCAATTGTGAACTAAAATTGATCACTTGGGCCATTGAGATGGTATTCGTACATGCCATCTTGATGGGGTTGTATTGGGATCCCCTAGCATGTTTCTAACTCCATCATTTGGTGCAAGTCCAGTTGAGCTTGTCTCAAATTGTACAACTCCTCCCTTTCTTTTTCCCTCTCTCAAAGTTAACCGGGATCACTTTTCAGTTAAAATTTAAACACCTAAGGCTAATTGTGTGTTAGTTGCAGAGTTCAACCATTAGCATTAGAACAAAAACAAACAACAAAGAGAGATACTAAGATGGGTAGAGATTTACATTGTACATCAACATCCAGACAAGAGCTGATCAAGTCTTATTTTCTCATAGTGTTCATTTCATTTCAAGAGGTTTTCCTTTTGGTGTTCAGCTAGTCGTCGCCAATCAGGGAAAACAAATGATATTTGTCTCTTTGGGACTGGCTTAGTTCACTCAGCATGATGTTTTCCAGATTCCTCCATTTTGTCACAAATGACCGGATTTCATTGCTTTTGACTCCTGTATAGTATTCTGTAGAGTACATATCCCATAATTTCCTAATCCAGTCTACTGTTGATGGGCATTTGGGTTGATTCCAGGTCTTAGCTATTGTGAATTGAGCTGCAAGAAACGTTAGTGTGCAGACAGCTTTTTTGTTTGCCAATTTAATTTCCTTTGGGTAAATTCCAAGGAGTGGGATGGCTGGGTTGTATGGCAGGGTTATATTCATGCTTCTGAGGAATCTCCAGACTGACTTCCATAGTGGTTTAACCAGTTTGCATTCCCACCAACAGTGGGTGAGTGTCCCTTTTTCCCCGCATCCTCTCCAGCATTTATTGTTGGTAGATTTCTGAATGTGAGCCATTGTGACCGGGGTAAGGTGAAACCTCATTGTGGTCTTGATTTGCATTTCCCTGATTGCTAGCGATCTTGAACATTTTCTCATGTGTCTGTTGGCCATTTGGATTTCCTCTTTTGAAAAATGTCCATTGAGGTCCTTGGCCCATCTCTTAAGTGGATTGTTTGTTTTGATGTTGTGGCATTTCTTGATTTCTTTGTAGATTCAGGTTATCAGCCCTTTATCTGTTGCATAGGTTGCAAATATTTTTTCCCATTCTGTTGGTTGCCTATTCACTTTCCTGACAGTTTCTTTTGAAGTACAGAAACTTCTCAATTTGATGCAATCCCAGTAGTTAATTTTGGCTTTGGGGTATTTTCCAAGAAGTCTTTGCCAGTACCTATATCCTGCAGGGTTTCTCCTATGCTCTCTAATAATTTGATGATGTTGGGTCGTAGGTTTAAGTTTTTAATCCATGTTGAGTGAATTTTTGTGTAAGGTGTAAGGTATGGATCTTGCTTCATGTTTCTGCACATGGAAATCCAGTTTTCCCAGCACCATTTATTAAATAGACTGTCTTTACTCCAGGGGTTGGTTTTGGATCCTTGATCAAATATAAGTTGGCTATAGACGTTTGGATTGATTTCAGGTGTTTCTATTCTGTTCCATTGGTCTATCCATCTGTTTCTGTACCAGTACCATGCTGTTTTGATAACAACTGCCCTGTAGCATGTCCTGAAAACTGGTATTGTGATTCCTCCAGCTTTGTTTTTGTTGTACAAGATTGCTGTAGCTATTCGAGGTCTCTTATTCCTCCATATGAATTTTAGCATCATTTTTTCCAGATCTGAGAAGAATGTCTTTGGTATCTTGATTGGTATTGCCTTGAATTTGTAAATTGCTTTTGGGAGAATGGACATTTTGATGATGTTGATTCTTTCAATCCATGAGCATGGAAGATTTTTCCATTTTTTTGGTATTCTCTTCTATTTCTCTCTCTAAGGTTTTGTAATTTTCATCATCGAGATCTTTAACATCCTTAGTTAAGTTTATTCCAAGGTATTTGATTGTTTTTGTAGCTATTGTGAATGGGGTTGATCTTAGAAGTTCCTTCTCAGCGGTGGCATTGGCTGTGTATACAAAGGTTGCTGATTTTTGTGCATTGAGTTTATATCCTGCTACTTTGCCAAACTCTTCTCTGAGTTCCAATAGTCTCTTAGTAGAGTTCTTTGGATCCCCTAAATAAAGAATCATATCATCTGCAAAAAGGGATAGTTTGACTTCTTCCTTCCCAATTTGTATCCCTTTGATTTCTTTTTCTTGCCTAATAGCTCTGGCTAAGACTTCCAGCACTATGTTGAATAACAGTGGTGAGAGTGAGCATCCTTGTCTGGTACCTGATCTCAGCTGGAATGCTTCCGAGCTTACCCCATTCAATAGGATACTGGCTGTAGGTTTTTCATAAATTGCTTTATTATATTGAGGAATGTTCCTTCTATACCCAGTTTGCTTAGGGTTTTCATCATGAAAGGGTGTTGTATTTTATCAAATGCTTTCTCTGTGTCTAGTGAGATGATCATATGGTTTTTCTTCTGCTGTCTGTTAATGTGGTGTATCACGTTGATTGTTTTGCGAACATTGAAACATCCCTGCCCACCGGGGATAAATCCCACTTGGTCTGGGTGGATGATCTTTCTGATGTGTTGTTGCATTCTATTGGCCAATTTTATTGAGGATTTTTGCATCTATGTTCATCAGGGATATTGGTCTGTAATTCTCTGTCAATGTTGCATCTTTTTCCGGCTTAGGAATTGAGGTGATGCTGGCTTTGTAGAAGGAATTTGGGAGGATTCCCTCTTTTTCGATTGTTCTGAATAGTTTGAAAAGGATTGGAGTTAATTGTTCTTTAAATGTCTGGTAGAATTCAGCAGTGAATCCATCTGGTCCTGGGCTTTTCTTTGTTGGGAGGGCCTTTATTACTGATTCAATTTCTGACTCACTTATGGCTCTGTTTAGGTTTTCTATGTCTTCCTTGTTCAGTTTAGGTAGGTTGTATGTGTCCAGAAATCTATCCATTTCTGATAAGTTTCCCTGTTTGCTGGCATACAAGTCCTTGTAGTAATTTCTGATGATTCTTTTGATTTCTGTGGTGTCTGTTGTTACATTTCCTTTTTCATCTCTGACTTTATTGATTTGGGTCTTTTCTTTTTTTTGTTAGCTGGGCCAATGGGGTGTCAATCTTGTTTATTTTTTCAAAAACCCCAGCTCTTTGTTTGACTGATTTTTTGTAATGTTTTTTTGGATTGAATCCTGTTGATTTCTTCTCTGATTTTGATTATTTCTCTTCTCCTCCTTGCTTTGGGTCTGGTTTGCTGCCGATTTTCTAGATCCTTGAGATGTACTGTGAGCTCATCTATTTGGTGCTTTTTCAGTTTCTTGATGTAGGCACCTATTGCTATAAACTTTCTTCCTAACACTGTTTTTGCTATATCCCATAAATTTTGGTATGATGTGCTGTTATCCTCATTTACTTCCAGGAAATTTTTGATTTCTCTTTTAATTTCTTCTATGACTCATTGCTCATTCTGGAGTATGTTGTTCAATCTCCATGTGTTTGCATGTGCTTTAGGGATTCCTGAGTTGCTAATTTCCAACTTCATTCCTTTATGGTCTGAGAAGTTGCATTGTATGATTCTAATTCTTTTGAATTTGCTGAGACTTGCTTTATGGCCTAGTATGTGGTCAATCCTAGGGAAGGTTCCATGTACTGCTGAGAAGAATGTAAATTGTTTCTCTGTAGGATGGAAAGTTCTGTAGATATCTGTTAGGTCCATTTGGGCTATGGTGTCATTTAAATCTACTGTCTCCTTGTTGATCCTCTGTCTTGTTGATCTGTCTATCTCTGAGAGTGGAGTATTGAAGTCCCCCAGTACTATTGTATTGGGGTCTAAGTCTCCCTTTAAGTCCCTTAGCAAGTCTTTCAAATAAACTGGCACCTTGTAATGAGGTGCATATACATTAATAATTGTTATGTCTTCCTGTTGAATGGATCCCTTAATCATTATATAGTGTCCTTCTTTGTCTCTCCTAATAGTTTTTGTGGTAAAATTTATGTTATCTGATATTAAGATGACTATGCCCGCTTGTTTTTCGTTTCTGTTTTCATGGTATATCTTTTTCCAGCCTTTCACTTTCAGTCCGTATGGATCTTTGCTAGAAAGATGTTTTTCTTGTAAGCAGCAAATAGATGTGTTTTGTTTTCTAATCCAGGCTTCCAGTCTGTTTCTTTTGACTGGGCAATTCAAACCATTCACGTTCAATGTGACTATTGATAAGTAGAAATTTTGTCCTGCCATTTGCTAAAGATAGTTTCTTATATCTAGTTTGAGTTTCCTATGATCTTTTGCTGTGAGGTTTCCTTCCTTTAGCTTCTTTCAGATTGAAGACCGTGTTTCTGTGTTTCTGTGTGTAGCACATCTTTAAGCATCTTTTGTAGGGCTGGACGAGTGGCGACAAATTCTTTCAGTTTCTGTTTGCTGTGAAAGGTCTTTATTTCACCTTCATTCACAAATGGGCGCTTTGCAGGAAATAATATTCTGGGTTGGCAGTTTTTCTCTCTTAGTACCTGAGCTATGTCTCGCCATTCCCTCCTAGTTTGCAGGGTTTCTGATGAGAAGTAAGCTGTGAGCCTAATTGGAGATCCTCTGAAAGTAATCTGACGTTTCTCTCTTGCACATTTTTAGATCTTTTCTTTTTGTTTCACTGTGGTGAATTTAATTACAACCTGTCGTGGTGAGGTTCTCTTTTGGTCATGTTTATTAGGGGTTCTATGGGCTTACTGTACTAGGATTTCTCTGTCCTTCTCCAAACCTGGAAAATTCTCTGCTAGTATCTCACTAAAAAGGCCTCTAATCCTTTCTCTCTCTCCATGCCTTCAGCGATTCCTAGAACTCGAATGTTGGGTTTTTTAATAGTATCCTGTAGATTCCCAACAATATTTTTTAGATTTCGAATTTCCTCTTCTTTTCTTTGGTTTGACTGTAATTTTCTTGTGCTCTGTCTTCTAAGTCCGATATTCTCTCTTCTGTTTCACTGACTCTGTTTTTGAGGCTTTCCAATGTCTTCGTCACTTGATCTATGGAGTTCTTCAGTTCTGACTGATTTCTCTTCACTATTAGACTTTCTTGTTCTACTAATTCCTGCATCGTATTCTGGTTCTTTCTTAAAGTTTCATTTTCCTGAGAGAGATTTTCTACCTTGTCCAGTAGGGATTTCTGTAGTTCAAGAATTTGCTTTTGAAGACTTCTAAATGATCTTATCATAAATTTTTTGAAATCCATATCTTGCATTTCTTCTATCTCGTAATCTTCATATTCTTGGCTTGGGCTGTTTTGTTCATTTGGAGGTATCATAATGTGTTCATTATTCTTGTTCCCTTGGCATCTGTGTTTGTTGTTTTGCATTTTGAAGGGATTCTTTTAATTCTTCTTCCCTTACTATGATTTTTTTTCTTGTTATACTATGGCTTTGTTAAGTGGGCTGTCTGCTGTTGGTGGAGCCTTGGAGGCTTGAGATGGGTGTAGCCAGAGGGTTCTGCTTAGTTCTTCAGGGTTAGTTGTGGTAGTTCTCAATTTGTTTATTTATTTTTATTTTTTTTCTTCCCTCTAGAGGGAAGTAATACCACCCAGTTGAGCAGAGTTGATGGTAGTTAGCTTCTAATCTCTGGCTTCTATGTGTATAGCGCCTCAGGTGCTTTTCAGGAAAAAATTTTTCCCCCCCTCTGATAATTTGAGTCATTTGGCGGGAGGGCTTTCCCCTGGATTAAGCGTGTATGGTTGCACCACTCTCGATTAGCGCTAGATTGCAGCAGTGCGCTGCAGCAGTCATGCGCCGCTGCGGCAGCTGCGTGCCGCTGCAGCAGCAGATCTTTATACCTGAATGTAAACAAAGAGAATGGCTGCTTCCTGCCCGCTGCCACTCCGATATGGGGGAGGGTGGAGGCACCATGGGCTCTTGTCTTATTTAGTCCCTCATTAGTTTCCCCAAGTTGCTCTCTCTTCCTATGGGGTGTCCCACGCTCTGATCCCTTTCACACTTTCTCCCCCACTCAGTCGTGCATGTCCCAGTGTCCGTCCCAGGGCAGGTTGGGGGAGCGGCAGTGACGGCTGGTGCCGCAGTGCTGGGCAAATGCCCTGTCTCATCTCGGTATCCAGTGCTGATGTGTCCAATCTTCAATTAAATCATCCGTTATTCTGGCCTAACTGTCTGGCTCCCCTGGGGCTGAAGCATGGGGCTCCGGGTGCGCCACACATGGGTCGCCCATGCCTTCCCCGTCGGCAGCCCGCGGGATCCCTGCCGCCCCCTTGGCTGCTCCCCCCGAACTCCCAATTAATCCTTTAACAGATCCATGGTTTGTAAATGTTTTCTTGCATTCTGCCAATTGTCTTTTTACTTTGTTAATTGCTTCCTTTGCTGTGCAGAAGCTGCTTAGATTGATATAATCTCATTTGTCTTTTTATTGCCTGTGCTTTTGGTAGTCTTACCTATCTTAATGTCTTGCAGTATTTGCTCTAGTTTTGATACTATCAGCTCTTAAATTTAGATTCTTGATGCAATCTGAGTGGTTTATGTGTAGGGTTTATGGAAGGGGTCTTGTTTCAAACTTCTACACACAAAAATCCGATTTTCCCAATACCGTTTGTTGATGACACTGTCCTTTATTCAGTAAATGTCTTTTGTGTGCTTGTCAAAGATTGGCCAGTTATAGATGCATGGATTTTTATGGGGTTTTCTACTGTTTCATCAGTCTATATATTTATTTTTGAAAATCTGTCTCTAAAAAAGAAAGAACACAAATTTTTCTCAGGAATTTGGGCTTGACAATTAGGAGAAGCACAGAGGATGATATAGATATCTAGGACCAGGCTTTGACACAGCAGTTAAGATGCCACTTGGGGTGCTCACCATCCATAGTGGGCTGCCAGTGTTCAAGTCCTTGCTGTGCATCTCTTTCAGCTCCCTTCTAGTGCACTTCCTAGGAGACAGCAGGTGATGCATTCACTACTGTTGTGGCTGCCACAAATGTATGACATACAGATTGAGTTCTGGGCTCCATTCATCAGCTTGGTCCATTCCCCATTCCCTGGTAATGGAAACCTAGATGGCAGCCCTTACTTAGTGTTTTAAATAGCATTCCGATATTTTTCATTTTGGTAATTGTACCATGAAGCCAAAGAATGTATCACCTATGGTTTCCTCTCAAGGGAATATGACTCTTCCCCTTGTCAAATAGGGAAATAGTAATTTTGTCAGGCTAACAGGAGCTGTGTTTCCATTATAGTGATTTGATGTCATAAACTATGTAGTTATGACACAATCTTAGATTTTAAGAAGACTTTAATTCAGGGTTGGGAGAAGTCATCAGGAAGTTATCCCTCTGGAAAGTAAGAGTTCTTTGAGAAGGAGAAATAAAGACTAGAATTACCTGATTTTATACCTGGTGTCCTAGGAGCAGAGAATCTGTGCAAAAAAATTTTTCTGTACACAAAGCAAAGTCCCACAGGGAAATGGTGATCTCAGGGGTTGGGGAAGCAAGAGGGAAAGAACTATGCCCAAGGGAGGAGACCCAGGGGGCTGCAAACTTCTCCTCTGCTCCTGTTCTTCAGCATGTACTACCCTGAGTCTGGGGAGATATGATTTATTAAACTGTGGAGACCTAAGGGAGATGTGGTGAGATGTGCTTCACTCCTTCCCACTGTCTTGTCTGGGGCCTGAGTCACTCTCCATTGTCAACCACCCAAGAATGGTTCAGATCTCATCCAGGTGAGCCCAGGAAGTCAGCAGGTGCTGCAGGAAAGGTTCAGGGACAGGGAGAGCTGAGAAAGCTCATCTGAGGGCTGCCTGAGGGACAATCCATGCCAGCACAGAAATGAAAGATCTCTGGATTGACTGATCCATTGATGTGTTTATTTATGATGCTAGGAAGAGAAGCAGCCATGGAACTCAGCAAGACAGGGTGAGTGTTGACATTGAAGTGATGGTAGTGGAAACCCAGTTAGAGCAGGGAACGGAAGGTGTGATGTGTAGAATGTAAATACAAGAATATTTGCAATGATAGAGAATACAGAAATCAGGTATTTTCTACACAGATATGTAGATAATATTTTTAAGATGGAGCATATCTGAGTACACGTCCACATTGGAAAGAAGGAATCTGACCAAGAGTTGCTTGCTAACACTGCCTTGCAATGGAAGCGCATGAGGTGCATAGTCTGTATTAATCTCACTTCATGCCAGATACTCAGAAGAAACACATTATTGAACATGTAAAAAGGGGCCTACAGTAATGAGCTTCATTTGCAATTATTCCCTTATGGGTGAGTCTGAATATATTTGTGATTTTGTTAATAATTTACTTTCTCTGGTGTTGGTTCTAGTTTTTTGTTTTTGCATCATGCAGTCATAGTGGCTTTTTTACTCCTGCTTTATGTACCATGTGCTTTAAAATGTAAGACTTGGAAATTGTGCCACATTTGCTGTCTGTGATTCAGTTATATTTTCTATGCATAGATTTATCTGGGGGATTGTCTGAGCATGTATACATCTTGTGTAGTCAAGTCTACCTGTCCAGTCGTGTTATCCTCACTGCTTTTTTTTTTTAAGGGAAAGGGTTTATTGGGGAACACCCTACAGACTGGAGTGAAGGGCAGGTGAAGGAAAAAGAGAGAGAAAGTATAAGAGAGAGAGAGACAAAGGAGAGAAGATAGAGTAGAGAGATGAGCCAAGAGAGAGGAGAGAGCACAGGAGAGAAGAACCAAGAGAGCACGTGTTCAGGAACAGGCCCTTTTAAAACTTAGCCTGAGGGTGGGCATGGAGGCAGGAGCAGTGAATCCCATTAGGATGGGGTGGAGCCTGGCTCAGGTAGCTGGGCCATGCGGCAACCTGGCTAAAACTGTGCCAATTTCCTAACATTCCTCCCTTTTGTTTTTTATAAAGCAGGGTTTGTATGGGGTTACATTAGTCCCAAAAGTCCAGGAGGGGTAGAGGGATGATGATCTGTCTTTAGAGCTACTTCCTGCTGACATGGGGAGATGCTGTATTCTTCGCTGGCATGGGGGAAATGTCTTAAGCTGCTGTCTCCTGGGTGGAGAGCTGAGTATATCCCTGTAGCAGCATTTGGTTGACTGCTGGGATATTGAAGGCCTTGGTTTGGTTCCATTATCACCTGCTGTAAACACTTAGACACTGTAGTATAAAAGACAGGGTGAGAATAGTAACCAATGATCTTAAGAGTAGCATTAACCAGGTAATAAGAGGATTTTATAGAGAGGAAATGGAGGGGGTCTCTGGACCCTTGTGGGGACAGTTTGATGGATGTAGCGTAAAGCTGATTCCAGCCAAGACTGGGAGAAAGGCCACTTAACTTTTGCAGGTAGTGGGGTTTTTCTGTAGAGAAATTCTGAACAATCACAACATTAAGTGGGGGAGAGGACCATCAGTACACACAGGTTGGGAGTAGAGCCATTGGTGGTAGAATAGAGGCTATGATTACAAAGGAATGAGGCCCCAGTGGGCTAGAAACAGAGGACAGAGTGCTAGAGAACCTAAGAAAGGTGCTGTCTAAGCTACAACTAAGTTTTCTGATTGAGAGGCAAATAGAACCTGACAGAAGGGGCTTGAAAATAATCTGGTGGGCTTTAGGCCTTGTAAATTATGAGGCCCAGACTCATCTATCTCTTCATATAGCATATATCCTAAGGGAGCTGTGAACCTCCTTGGAGAAGGCACCCTATTGACTTCCATTACCTAGCTGGCCGTGGAGGAGAGCTGGCCAGGCAAAGGCAGGTGGCATCTCCAACAGGAAATTTACAGCTCTGCCTGCAATGTTGCTGACCCTACTTGGCCATTTCCTCAGCTGCAGTGGTCACTTTGGAAGCTGGGCTGAGTGAAGGGCTTTTCAGTTCAGAGCCAATGAGATCTGTGACTCTGACCTGGGCATCCTTTGACCCCAGGGCAGTTCCATTTCCAGTGATCCAACTCTTGGCTGGCAGAGCTGTCAGGGCTCATCACAAGCTGACTTCTGTTGAAGCCCAGGCTTGCCACACTGAAAGCCACTGCAGTGGACTGACCCGTTGGGTCTCCTTGAGGGCAGATCACTGCACAGAGCAGCCATTAATAGGCCTGCCATCCATTGCTTCTGATGCCTAGCTTTCTTTTCCTCCTGGTTTTGTTAAAGCAGACCAGAGGATGCAAGTCAAGGGGGTGCTCAAATCCCATCTCTAATTTTGGTGGCCTAAACTAGAGGTCTGTAGTCACAGGCATGTTCTGTAGTAGTTTTTCTGAGGTAGACAATGCCCATGGGGAAAACTATATTCTCACTTTAAAACTTTCTTTCCCTTTGGTCTGAAAGGGAGGTCTTTTCTGTTTACTGTTTACCTTGCTGATGGCAAAGTAAATCTAGCTATGAAATTATAATTTAAGCTCTTATTTTGGCTATGCTATTACAGAAAAATGTTAGCCATCTCTTTTATAAAATCTAAAATCAAATTTTGAATCTTGGAGATTCCTTCATAATAGAAATAGTTTCCTACCTCGAAGAGAATAGAGAAATGAGAGAACAAGTTGGGCTTAGAATAGAGAAATGGGGGAGTCAGTCCCAGATCGCTTACTGACAATAACAATATCACATGAAAACTTAGCAGTTTTACCCATTAGATAACTTAAGAAAACATTTACCAGAAGGTCCAATGCCTTCTATAAATTTTAAGATTCATGTATGTGGAAACATCTCTTAAATATCTAACATGGTGTAGCTTGTTTAACCAGCAAATTTAAGTACAAACATATAAAATGTTTATAGTTTCTTTTTACCAACAAGTTTAAAACATATAATACAGAGATTCAGGTCACATGAATTAAAATATATCTTTGAATAATTTTGGCTGTTTAAATTTATGGACAATCTTTTATCTATAAGCCAATTAAAAATAAAACTCAATAAATTTTCCCATGTAGGCATACAGTAAGCATACACATATAACATAACATAATAGACCAATATAGCAGTTTTAATAGCTTTTTTTAAAGAAAAATCTAACTCCTTTTTGTAAGTTATCAATTGATTTGAATTACTTTTTGTTTTTAGTAACCTCAGTTAACCATACTTTCTTTCAGTTGGAACCTTTAATACATTATTGGCTTCATCTGTTTACAGAGCCATCCCAAAGTACTGAATACAATAGAAGTGGCTGGAAAAGCTCATCAGAACCTATAGGACAGCTAAACACAGAACAATGCTTTAGTTTTATGGGCAGCAAATCTGATATATATAACTGTGGCTGACAAAAGACTCTAAGTTGCCACATTAAAAATTATAAACTCATTAACCAACAAGAGGCACTTGCTTACTTCACAGTATTTTTGAAAGCACCTGTAGGATTTTACAAATAATTTAACTCTTTTAGGCCTCTGGGGCTTTCTCATTAACATAACTATCATGTCTAGTAACACAAGATCATTAGACTTTTTAATTCTCAGACATTTGTATCAATAGCATTTTATATTATAGAAATTTAAAACTTAGCACCACTTCACATCTCGACAGTACTTCTAATATAATCCAAATAGCCTGATTAGTTGGTGTCTCTACAAGATGAGAGACATAGGTCCTTTGGTTTTTTCAGTCGGGCCCAAACTGGAAAAACCAAAGTCCAAAATTCACTGGAAATTTCAGAGTCCAAATTCTTTGAAACTTGATTTTTTTAAATGCCTGTCAAGAATGCCAAGAAGGCTCAAAATCCAAAATATCTGGTTGAAATAGGATTCCTTAACATCATAGACCAAATTTGATCATTGTTACAAGGTGATTATTTAAATAATTGAAAACAAGCTCATATTTAAATAACCCATAGCTCTTAATAAAAATCCAGCTGTTTTTTAACAATTAGAATTTGACATCAAGAGAACATAATAGATTAACTCATTGCTTCAACAGAGAATCAGATTTTAATTTTATAGTAAAGAGGAATAGATTACTATACTTGTAATGTTTTTCATCTGCCAATGTCCTTGACTTACATTTTAAAATAATCTGCTTAACATTTCCAGAATAAGATTAAGGTAACACATCGAATTTCAGCTTGAGTTAGAAGCAGTGTTGAACTATTTTCATAGACAGTTTGTAAACTAACCCGAATAGTTTTTTATAGAATATAACATGTTGAATATACAAAAGTTTACATTTAGACACATTTATTTTATTTGCCTTTACCCAATTTAAATTAGCAGTTACATCTAAATGACTTAGAATGCTGATATATTTTTATCTGAATTTAATTGAAATTAAAATTGCATTCATTGGCCGGCACCGTGGCTCAACAGGCTAATCCTCCACCTTGCGGCGCCGGCACACCGGGTTCTAGTCCCGGTCGGGGCGCCGGATTCTGTCCCGGTTGCCCCTCTTCCAGGCCAGCCCTCTGCTGTGGCCCAGGAGTGCAGGGGAGGATGGCCCAGGTGCTTGGGCCCTGCACCCCATGGGAGACCAGGAAAAAGCACCTAGCACCTGGCTCCTGCCATCGGATGAGCGCGGTGCGCCGGCCACAGCGCGCCGTCCGCAGTGGCCATTGGAGGGTGAACCAACGGCAAAGGAAGACCTTTCTCTCTGTCTCTCTCTCTCTCTCACTGTCCACTCTGCCTGTCAAAAAAAAATAAAAAAAATTAAAAAAAGTGATGTTTGAAAAAAAAATTGCATTCATCTAAGACAAGCACTAATTACCCATTGCTGTTTCACTGAGTACTGATTACCTGGAAACCTGTTAAAATAAATTGAAAAAATAAGTTCAGCAAGTTACAAAGCAATATTTTTAAAGGTAGTGATATTCTTAGATTTAAAATAAAATTAGTTACAGTGGGCCAGGTCCATGCAGGAAACCTGATTTTCCTGTTTGCCTTGCTTATGATAAAACAAGAGCCATCAGAAGGGTGAGATACCTAATTTGTTTCTCAATAAGCATCAGCTCAAAAGGATGGGACTACCATTCCCTTGCTATTCTTATGGTAAGACTGGGACAAGAGAGGGACAAAAGACCAGTTGGAGACCATGGAGACCACCATTCCCAAACCCATAAGACAGAGATAGTAGACTTTGGGCCAGGACTGGTTCTAAGATAAAGTCCGAATTTCTAGGTGGGAGGGGAGATACCATGAGAGTGGGGGTAGGAGCTAGGGAGGAAGTACACGTGGGCAGAGAATGGCTTTGAGGAATAGATGAGCAATGGGCTTGTGATAGGACAGAAGAGGTTGACACCATCCCCTGGAATTCGGCAGGAGGGGGAGGTGACTATGCAGCCAGGTGGACTCTGCAGCTGCCGCATGGGAGATAATGGCGCTGGAACTTCAGCCACTGAGGCCTCAGGAGGTGGCTGAGCCAGTGCCTGTAGATTGGAGCAATAAGGGGGAGATTCATCTGCCAGATCAAAGGAGGCTGTGGTAGAGGCAGGAACAGGATTAGAGATAGACAGGGAGGGTTTAGTTTGAAGATAGGAAAAAGGCTTGAATGTATGGAATCTCCTTCCATTTTCCTGAATGCTCACAGAAGTGATAAAGATGTTATCAGGGTCAAGCTACTCAGACTTCTGATTCCTCGGCCAAATGTGCCACCATGGAGGGGCCTCTTTTGAGGGACCATCAGATGGAACACGGTTAGAGAAAAGTTCCCATTGTGACTTGTGGAGTCAGATCCATGGATTGCAAGTATCCTTGCATCCCATCTGTCTGACTAGCAAGAGAATATGGGAGCAGAAGGCAGGGTCATCACCCAAGTGCCCGCTGGAGCCCAGGGCCTCACCTGTAAAGAGGCAAACAGAGATGGAGTCATCACTCATACCCACTGTTGCCTGGACACAGTGTCTATAGAGGCTAAAGGCCTTAAGTAGCAGTTGTGGTGTCTAGCACTACGACCTTGGATGAAAGTAGAAAACCTCAGATGAATGTAGACGAGAGTAGACCACAACTCAGTAGACAAGTAGAGTCGCCGTGAGAGCTTCCCGTTCTGCGTCTTACCTCAAAATTTGGAAGGCTGATGTGTGGATGGAGATCGCAGAGTATTCGGTGGCTTGGAAAGAGTTCCGGTTGTGTGTTTTACAACCGGCAGAAATCCAGGACCCCAGAGCACTGGAGGACGCTGGATTACCAATATGAGGCTATCTGAATCATGGCACCAATGTTATATATTAATGTTAGCCATCGTAAAGCACAGCGGACACCAGAGTAAGGAAAAGGGTTTATTGGGGAATACCCTACAGACTGGATTGAAGGGGTGGTGAAGGAAAAAGAGAGAGAAAGTATAAGAGAGAGAGAGAGAGACAAAGGAGAGAAGATAGAGTAGAGAGATGAGCCAAGAGAGAGGAGAGAGCACAGGAGAGAAGAACCAAGAGGCATCCTAACTGCTTTTAAAATGTTCAAAATGCTTCTGCACTACTTGAGTCAGTAAGTTCCATTTTCTGCAGATTTTGAGAAAGGGGACCATGTCATCCACATGACCAAACAAAACCCAACATGCCCAATATATAAAGAACAGGCACAGACAACTTTTCTACTGTTCTGTCTAAAAATGACTCAATTTCATGTGTGTGTTTGGGCAGTTTGGTCTATTTTCTTTTTTGAATTGTCAGTACTCTCTTTGCTCATATTTTTAAAGATTATTTATTTATTTGAGAGGTAGAATTACAGATGTAGAGAGGGAGAGACAGAGAAAGATCTTCCATCCACTGGTTCACTCTCCAAATGGCTACAATGGCCAGAGCTGAACTGATCCAAAGCCTGAAGCTTGGCCGGCGCCGTGGCTCAACAGGCTAATCCTCCGCCATGCGGCGCCGGCACACCGGGTTCTAGTCCCGGTCGGGGCGCCGGATTCTGTCCCGGTTGCTCCTCTTCCAGGCCAGCCCTCTGCTGTGGCCCAGGAGTGCAGTGGAGGATGGCCCAGGTGCTTGGGCCCTGCACTCCATGGGAGACCAGGAGAAGCACCTAGTACCTGGCTCCTGCCATCGGATGAGCGCGGTGCACCGGCCGCAGCGCGCCGACTGCGGCAGCCATTGGAGGGTGAACCAACGGCAAAGGAAGACCTTTCTCTCTGTCTCTCTCTCTCACTGTCCACTCTGCCTGTCAAAAAAGAAAAAAGCCTGAAGCTTCTCCTGGGTCTCCCATGATGACACTTGGCTCATCTTCCACTGCTTTCTCAAGTGCATTATCAGGGAGCTGGACCTGAAGTGGAGCAGCCAGACTCAAACAGTTGTTCATATGGGATGCTGGCACTGCAGGTGGCAGCTTAGCCTACTACCCTACAGTGCTGGCCCCACTCATATTTTTCCTATTGGACTGTTTCCAATCTGTGAATGTCTTTCTATGTGTTGCTCAGGGTTCAACTGAGATAATTAGATTTTTTTCTCCATTGAGCCTGTTTTATTTTCTTGTTTACTGGGTAGGTGTTTAATGTTTTTATTCTTAACATGCTTTTAGACAGAAGGCAGAACATAATCACACCACTGAGGCCAATTTTGCCTGGGACCCATTCCTTTCTAAAATTTTCTAGACAGTTCCCAGAACAAGGTCAATATTCCATCTGTAGTCCTCAAGGAAAAAGGGTGTGTATGGGACAGGAGCTCCTAATCAGAGTTGGCATAAGGATCCAGTATGGGAGACTGGAGTTAGACACAAAATAGATTGAATTATTGGCTGTAAATATAAATAATAGTATTTCAGAAGATGATAATAATTCCTTGTGTCATGTTCTGTTTCTGTGTTTTCTAGGAACATAACATATATGAACGTAGACAATAAAACACAACTTTCAGAATTCCTTCTCCTGGGATTCTCAGAGGACCCAGCACTGCAGCCCCTCGTATTTGGGCTCTCCTCTTCATGTACCTGGTCACTGTGGCTGGGAACCTGCTCATCATCCTGGCCATCCTCTCAGACCCCCACCTCCACACACCCATGTACTTCTTCCTCTCCAACCTGTCCTTGATGGACATCTGCTTCATCTCCACCACCGTCCCCAAGATGTTGGTGAACATCCAGACACAGAGCAAAGCCATCAGCTATGCAGGCTGCATCACCCAGATGTTCTTCTTCATCCTGTTTGTTGGGTTGGATGACTTTCTTCTGGCTGTGATGGCCTATGACAGGTTTGTGGCCATCTGTCACCCCCTGCACTACATGGTCACCATGAACCCCCAGCTCTGTGTGCAGCTGGTCCTGGCTTCCTGGATCCTCAGTGTCCTGCAGGCCATGTTACACAGCTCAATGGTGCTGCAACTATCATTTTGCGTACATTTGGAAATCCCTCACTTTTTTTGTGAACTGAGTCAGGTGCTCCACAGTGCCTGCTCTGACATCTTTATCAATGATCTCATGATCTATTTCACATCTGTGCTTCTGGGAGGTGGTCCCCTGGCTGGGATCCTTTACTCCTATTCTAAGATTATTTCTGCCATCGGTGCAATCTCGTCAGCTCAGGGGAAGAATAAAGCCTTTTCCACTTGTGCCTCTCACCTCTCCGTTGTCTCCTTATTTTATTGCACAGGGCTAGGTGTGTATTTTGGTTCTGCCATTTCTCAAAAACCACACTCAACTGCCATGGCCTCGGTGATGTACACTGTGGTCACCCCCATGCTGAATCCTTTCATCTACAGCCTAAGGAACAAAGACATGAAGAGGGCTCTGAAAAGATCATTGGGAGGAAGATCCTAAATGGGCCAATTGCCTTGGGACTGAAGAACTGCCAGGCACTGCAGGGATAAAATTCTCAGCATCAGAAACTCTTACTCTTGGGTCTGATTGTGAAAATAGAATTTTCTCCTTCTGTTTCTTTACTGTAGTTCTTATTACACTGACTTCAACCTCTCTGTACAGTTGAATTACTCAGTAATCTTTTTTGCTTTTCCTAGGATACTGTAGTTTTTCCCTTCAACATCTTCCTTCTTTCCCAAAAATATCCCCGGCCTGGGATAAAAAATATTTGGAAATTCCCTTATATATCACAATACAGTAAAAACATCTTCCAAATAAGTTCTTGCTAGGTACTTTTTTTTACTGAAAAATAGTCGTGTAGTCTACAGACTACATGTGGTAACTGTGCCCATTTCCATAATCTGTAGCACAGCAAAATCTGAGAATACAGTTTTTCTTTCTTACACTTATCATTCCTGCCTCCATCACTAATTTAACTTCTCTTTCTGATAATGTGGAATTAAATAGTTAAGTGTTATTTCTTAAAGATTTATTTATTTGAGAGGTACAATTACAGATATCAAAAGGGAGAGACACAGAGAGAGAGGTTTTCCATCTGTTGGTTCACTCCCCAAGTGGTCACAACAGCCAGAGCTGGGCAAATCCAAAGGCAGAAGCCAGAGCTGCTTCTGGGTCTCCCATGTGGGGCCCAAGCACTTGGGCCACCTTCTGCTGCTTTCCCAGGCCATCTGCAGAGACCTGGATAAGAATAAGAGTAGCCAGGACTCAAACCCGTGTCCATATGGGATGCTAGCACTTCAGGCGGAGGCTTAGCCTGCTACCCCACAGTGTTGGCCTCTTTAAGTGTGCTATATAATTTCTCATTGAGTTTTATCCCCACCTAAAGATACTGTTCCCACTTCAGTTCCACATCCACTGTCCACCATTGTCACTGTAAAACATGACCCCAGCAATATCTACTTCATTTCTGGTAGAATTGTTTATAGGATATTTTGAATACTATCACTATATAAATGGTGCAGAAATGAGTAGTTGAAGGGGTCAGGTATTGGACAAGGAAAATAGCAGTTGTGGCTGTAAAAGGGCTACTCATGGAAATTATGTTGATGCACCTGCTTGTATTTTGGTTGTTCTCAATGCTAATAACCTGAGTGTGATAATTTACTTCCATTTTGTAAGATGTCATCATTTGGGAACCTGTGTCAAGGGTGCATGATCGCCATGTCTATTTTTACATGTGCAAGTTCATGTACAACTATCTCCAATAGAAGTTTAATTTAGAATCATAGAAAAGTTCTAATATGTGTGAAAAATACATTTCTTTGAGTGCACAAGTCCTAGAGTGTTTTTCATTTCTATTTTCTACTTTGCTCCACATAATTTCACACTATCATAATATATCCTGTATTTAAATCACCTTAACACCTGAAAAACACACAGTTCCATTAAGTTCATGATCTATAAATCTTCCACAATTTTCCATAATCTTTTCTCATATGTCCTACTATTTTTTCTCCTATATTGGAACAAACATTCAAAATATCTTAGGAGAAAAGCATTCTTTTTCCCTCAAAAATATTTACTCTCATATTTGGTAAAATCCTTTACAGAACACATTCAATTTCTAACATACAAAATAATTTCATTTCCTATTTCTCATTGGTGGTGTTATTTAGTATTTTAATCCTTAGCAAGATGCATTCAATAGCACTTCACAATCTCTAGAAATTATATATTTTTCTCATAACAATTCTTATGAGCAAGCCAAATATATTTAGTTAATACCATAAACAAAAATATTTAAAGTATATCAACTTAAACTCATTGCTTCATAATTCATGTTTAGTAGTGTATCTTCTTTAGAAATTACATAGACTATGATGAATAGCTAACATTTTATTGAAGGTATTCTTAACCTTAATATTTCAGGCAACAAAAATAATTTTGCAGTGTTGAAGAGGCATTTAACAATATTTATCCCACTTACATTCACCTAACTTAACAACTATGTTTGAATTGCCCATGGAAATTTTATGAAGTATTGAATAATTCTAGTTATAAATCATCTCATGTTATTTACCTGTTAACTATATTAACAGCAGTCGATTGTGATTGTCACTTACACAACAGCCCAAAAATTAAATATGCGAGTGTTTTGCTAGACTGTTTAGGATTAAACCAAAAGCATCAAACTGGACTTGCTTGCTAAAGAGTTTTCAAACTCATGTGACCCTGGAAAAGCATTTTGGTTGATTCTTGTTCAATTTATGGGTATTCACTTAATTCCAACTCAATAATCTACCATGCCGTACCAAATATGGTACAAATCACATAAACACACATGTAGATATAACATAAGGCACACATACATATGCATGTATTAAAATGCAGATGAATATAACGATGCTATAGTTCTGATTTCAGCCCTGAGGTAGCATCCACCATGTTCCGTCCAGCCAGTGTTGCACAGCAAAGAGTGAATCTATAATTCCCTTTCTTGGCTCATTAGGCACATCTCCCTGTTGGTGTCCAAGTCTCCAATCACCTGATTTCCCTGCAGGACACTGGGCTTTTGGGATGACTGCATTGTGTATCAGAGAGCACCAGGGCTCAGTTCTCGACTCCCCTGCTACCTCCAGCTACTGTGATAGCTCAAGTACTTGGGTTGCTGCCACTCACATGGGAGACTTAATTCAACTTCTGAGTCTCCTGGCTTCAGCCTGGCCAAGGACTTGGTGGTGTGGGCATTTGCTGAACAAACCAGTGGAGGGAAAATCTCTATCTGTCCTATATCTGTCTGTCTACGATCTATGATTTATCTCTATATATCTATCTAGTATCTTTCTATATTTATCTTTTTCTCTCTCTCTCCCTTCCAGATAAATGAAGAAAAATCAATTAATTAATAAAAGGGAGAAAATGATTGTACCTGAATTGACCTCCTTTTATTTGTTCATGGAGGCTTTCAAACTGGCACTTCTAAGTAACATTCACACTTCATGCCAAGGAAAACCAATTTAACCAACATGTCAGAATGTGTCATATCCACTTGTAGCCCAATCCCTGGGGTCAGGGGTGAAAAGACCATGGCAACAACAAGGCCCACAAGGTCATGGCTTCTGCAAATTCATCTGCTTGTTTGTGCACCTGCTTCGTGATATGAGAGCAGTTTTCATAGTTGGGGTACCAGGGCTTCACATTCCAAAGTTCAAATATTTCAAGGTTACCAGAACTCGAACAATGGATGAAATTTAGAGTTTATTCATGTTGGGGCTCCTAGCTACTGGCTTCAGATCAGTGCAGCTCTGGTCATTGTGACTATTTGAGGACTGAACCTGTGGATGGAAGATCTCTCTCTGTCCCTCTGTGCCTCTGCCTCTCTGTAACTCTGCCTCTCAAGCAAATAAATCAATAAATATTTTTTTAAAAGAAGTTATTCATGTCACATTATTGGATTCCTTTTAAAATTAGTGATTATAATGGTGTTTATCAAAGTCTAGGCTGGGAACAAGGGTGAAGGGATGGGGGAAAGCTGAAATCATAGATGATAAATTATAGTTAGAGAGAAGGAAGAAGTTCTGAGGTTTTATTACATAGTACTGTGCCTGTGTTTAATGTTTGTTTAATGTTGTGAAATATTGGAAGACTAATTTTGGATGTTTTCACCATGAGGAAATGCACCAAATTTGAGGACATAAATATGGTTACCACCATGGGATATTACACAATGACAGCTACTGACATATCACATAGTTGCCCCACAAATCTGTGCGATTTTGATGCATCTGATTAAAAGTTTTCAACATTTAAAATGTTAGTAAGTTGAAACAAACCATACTCACACAGCATAGTGAAAACTCAATAAGGCGCAGAAGGCTCATCATGCCGACATTGGACTCTGTGTGGATCCTTCAGAAGCAGCAGTGAGGGTACCTCTTTCCTCAACATCCTCTGAATGCATCCCCCACCATTCTCCCTCCTGCTAATTGTCGTCACCTCACTTGCTTCTTCAAAGCCTTGATGACAGGTAAGAACCCCTGCCTCAGGGCCTGTGCACAGGCTGACCCCCTGCAAGTCCTTCATTTCCAGATAGCACCTGTGTCCCTTCATGTATGATCCATGGCATCCTGTTCTGGTCTTACCCAGGCACTGCTAGAAATAACACCCTTCACTGATGCTGTGTTATGCCTAAGTTCTTTTCATTCAAAGCATTCACTTATTTGTTGATGTTCTTTCTGCATCATTGGGATGTAGGGAACTTTGCTTTTCAGCATGAAAGATTGTTGACTGAACAGTGCTAAGAAATGCTCAGAAATCAATTTGTACTGCTCAAGGGCAAGAAAAATTTCTTATTAAAAGAGTCTGACATGTACAGGAATGTCAGTGAAATGCTAAGTAGAAAGGAAAGCTTGCTCTGATAAGACAGTACAAGAGTCCCCTATTTGGGACCAGATCCATCCATACACTCTAGAGATCAATTTTCAGCCTGTAAAATAGAAATTGTAGCATTTCAACTATGTGAGCCATGACTTTCTAGGAAATGTAGTCATGTTTTTATCTCTTTCCAAGTAGTCATCTCAAGCAAATGGAACCAAGAAATGATATAGGAATTTCAGAATTCCTTCTGGGACTCTCAGAGGACCCAGCACTACAGCCCCTCATATTTGGACTCTTCCTCTCCATGTACCTGGTCACTGTGGCTGGGAACCTGCTCATCGTCCTGGCCATCCTCTCAGACACCCACCTCCACACACCCATGTACTTCTTCCTCTCCAACCTGTCCTTGGTTGACGTCTGCTTCACCTCCACCACAGTCCCCAAGATGCTGGTGAACATGCAGACGAAGAGCAAAATCATCATATATGATGGAAGCATCACCAAAACATTCTCCTACTTTCTTTTTGTAGGAATGGACACCTTCCTTCCAATTGTGATGGCCTATGACTGCCTGTAATACATGGTCATCATGAACCCCCTGCTCTGTTTGCATCTTGTTCTCATGTGCTGGATCATCAGTGTCCTGCATGGTTCTGAAATTGTCCTGTGCAGACCTGGAAGTGCCCCACTGTTTCTTTGAACTGAATCACGTGGTCTGTAGTGTCTGCTTTGAAGAATTTCTTGATGATCTGTGTATATAATTTTTATCTGTGCTGCCTAGTGTAGGTCCCCTGGCTGGGATTCTTCCTCCTACTCTAAAATTGTGTCCTCCATCTGTGTCATGTCAACAGCTCAGGGGAGGCATTAAAGCATTTGCCACCTGTGCCTCTCACCTCTCCACCGTCTCCTTATTTTATTGCACAGGACTAGTTGTGCTTCTTAGCTCTACTGTTACCAAAACCCACAGTCAACTGCAATGGCCTCTGTGATGTACACCATGGTCACCACCATGCTGAGCCCCTTCATCTACAGTCTGAGAAATTAATACATAAAGAGGGCTCTGAAAAGTACTTTTGATGGGAAACCATAAAAGGGTCAATTGTCTTGGGCCAAAGAAGTGCCAAGGATTGCAAGGATGAAACCTCACAGCTCAAAATTCTTAATCTTGGATCTGATTGTGAAAACAAAATTTCTTCCTATGTTTATTTATTAGAGCTTCCATTTTGTGGGTATGAACTCCTCAATACAGTTTTGGCAACTTACTTACTAAGCTTTCTGTTGTCTTCAGTATCCACAGCTTTTCCCTTTGATGTTTTCCTACTTTCAAAAGTGAATCCTAACATGGAATCAGAAATTTTTGGAAAATCCCATTTGTCTCATGGGACATTAAGGATATCTTAGGAATAACTTTTCCTATTGAGAAATATGTGAGAAGCCATTATTTTCCAAAAACCATAGCATGGGACACAATGTTTGCAAAGGAGGTGTATGCTGAATCTGTTGGGGGCATTTCTTGGAAACATGGATTATTTTATTTAAAATAATACAAACTCTATGACTTGGATCAGGGTAAACATATGATGTCTGTCTTTTGGGGACTGGCTTATTTAACTGAGTATAATGATTTCCAGTTGCATCCATTTTGTTGCAAAAGACAGGATTTCATTTTTTACAGCTGAGTAGTACTCCATAATGTATACATACCATAATTTCTTTATCCAGTCAACAGGTGATGGACATTTGAGTTAACCCCATATGTTAGCTATTGTGAATTGAAAGAAAATCTTTGTAAAAATTAAGAGTAGGAATGGGAGAGGGAGGAGAAAGAAGGGTTGAAGCATGGATGGGAGGCAGGGTAGGATTGGAAGTATCACTATGTTCCTAAATCAGTATATATGAAATACATAAAATTTGTATAACTTAAATAAAATTTAAAAAATAATAATACAAACTCATAAACATACAGTTGGGTTAAATAAGGCATCCAGAAAAGATACACATTGTACAATTCAGGTATTTGAAGCTTAAAAAGACAGAAAAGTAATCCACACCATTAGAATTCAAAACACTGATTTGCATGTGAACAGGAAAAGTAGAGAAATTGTGCACAAAAGAAGCTTTTGTATCACTCTATGTGATGCCAAAAAAGGAAATAAATGGTGCTCTCAGAATATTTTCTACAGTACATTTGAAAGTTAACTTTCAACAGTTAGAGTAAGTTCTAATAGGGTGGATGTAGGTCACAGTAATATATTATATTATATTTTCAACTTTTTTTGAGCACTGGAAGTGAGGATCTCAAGGTCTCCAAGCATAAGGAAACAATAAGGAAGTGGAAATGCTAACTATCCTGATGTGATCAGTGCAGCTATATGTATGGGTTGAAATACTATGCTATAAAGGAAATCGTTAGAAGTGAAATTGAGACTTTGAGAAGCAATGACTTGAACAGCCCTGGTCTTTAATGTTGAGGAACAGTTTTTATTTTCTTAATGGAGAGTGGGACTGGGAATGGGAAAGGGAGAAATAAGTGGGGTGGAAGTGGGGGTGGGAGGGCAAGTATGATGGGAAGGATTGCTGTATTCCTAAAGTTGTACTTACTAAATTTGTACTCATTAAATAAATGGTTTCTTTGGGGAAAAAAGAAATATTATGCTATGCCCATACAATATGTGATTGTTACACTAAAATATGTTAGAGGATATTTTGTGTTCTTGCTTAATTTCTTGAACTCAATAAATATTCAGCTATAGTTACTAACATGAGAGTGTCGATAAAGAAAATCTACATAAACAAAAGCTTTTTTGTGTCCCCAAGATTTTCTTTAAAAACTGCTGCAGTAGAGTAATCACTACATAAATCCAAGTCTGACTCCAAGAATGGGCCATGAGAGGTTATGCATGGAAATCTGAGACACAGCTGACACAAGGGAGGAGGCATCACTACCAGTCCTACAGATATCAAAGAAGCAATGCACCCCTCTGGACATGATGGCGACATATCCAATGGGTTAGATGAAAAGGGCAGGGTCCTTAAACCATATAACCTTCCCAGATGGATACATATGAAACAAAAAATCAGAATAAAAACATAAAAATGTTAAGAAGGCTGATGTTAACAGAAGGGTGAGGAGAATATCCTAGCAGATAGAAAGGCTACAGATCAGACAATGTGGCCCCAAAGGTTAAGCTGTCATTTGACACACCTGTATTGGAGCTCCAGTTCAAACCCAGCTACTCCATTCCTGACCCAGCTTTCTGCCGATGAACTTAGCAGATGATGACCCAATGACTTGGCTCTCTGCCACCCATGTGGGAAACCCAGATGCACTTCCAGGCTCCTGACTTTAGTGTGGCCTAGCCTCAGAGGTTGCAGACATTTGGCGAGTGAACCAGCAGATGGAAGATTCATTCTCTCTCTCTCTCTCTCCCTCTCTCTCTCATTTTCAATCAGATAGTAATAATAAAAACAATAAAATAGCACCATTTAAAAATACATTAAAGAATAAAAGGCCCAGAACCATTAAAAAATAAAAACATCTGATAAAAAGACATGAGGGCAAGTTGCACACACGTGAATTTATGGAAAAATGAAAGCATGTGGGTAATTCAAACAGGGTGTAGACAAAAATGGAACTAAAAGATAAGTGTATTACACTGAAAAAATTTGAAATCCATGCATAGTTTTTTTGTAATACACATTTTGATGAGAATCCCTAGGATTGATGACCCCTAGAACTCTACTTGACTTTCTTGAAAAGTGGATGCAGAAAACAACAGTAGTTTCCTGGAGTTAATGGGCAAGAGGCATGGACATAGCAGCCCAGGGTCTGTTAGTCGGTGTAAGTCTTCTTAGGATACCTCAACGGTGGGCATGTGTCTCTATGTATTTATCTAAGCCCACAGAATGCACGTGCCCTAATCATAGTGGCCTTTGATCATAGCAATGCATCAAGACAGGTTCAACTGTAGAAACACACCACTTAAGGGAGGATGTGGAAACTGGGAGAAGCTAGCCATGCATGGGAGCAAGCACTGTTTGTCAACATTACTCCCAGTGCTGCTGTGGACCTAACACTGCTCTAAAAACTAAAGGATTAGAAACCAAAACAAAGGTTTCTTTGTAAGAGCATTCCACCCATAACCTCAGTCCCCTTATTCTGTACTATGGGAAGCTGGTTGCCCATGAAGACTCCCTGAGCCCATCCTCCTTCTATCAAATCAGAGCTTGTATTTGAACAAGATCCCCAAGAGATGCAGACTTTACTGAAGTTGTGTAAGTTGACGTAGAGTAAGGTTTGTCCCATCTCCACTGCTGGCATTTGTGCTGGATAAACTCTTCGGGGGCGGTGTGCTGGATAAACTCTTTGGGAGTGGTGAAACCAAGTTCCCTGTTCAAAGCCTTGAGTGCAGATGCTACACATTATCAGGTCCCAGTCTCCTGGCCTCCTGCCCACATCTTAACATACCCTTGCCAAGCCATTGGATGGCAAATCAACCACTTGCTAAACTTGACTCACCTAACTGGGGAGTGGTACAACCAGCCCTACAAGGATAACCACACTCAAGAAGTCATATTGTTTCTCCAATAAATAACAGCTTGCCAGTTGGTATTGTCCTGGGAGTTTCTTTTTTTCTGGAAATTCCATGTCCAGAGAAGAAAGGAATCAACACTCTATGGTAGTCCCCAAACTAACTAAAGCCTTCTGGCCACCATGAAAATTCCCTAACAAACACCATCTTGTTGACCAACCAATGGGAAGCCACAAGTACCGCTGGCCAATCGGCAACTTGAACACAAACCAAATGGCCTCAACTTCACCCCAACAACTCAGGGAGCCCTGGAACTAAACAACAGCTTTGTAGCTCCTTGCTCTGCCAATGACAATAAATGCTTCCTTTCTTCTACCACCCTAAAGTCAGTGATTGACTTTGTGCATATTTGGCAAGCAGATTCCATTTTTTAAAGATCATATTCAATTATTTGAGAGGCAGAGTTACAAAGAGAGGGAGAGACAAAGAGAATGGTCTTCCACCCACTTGTGCACTCCTCAAATGGCCACAACAACCAGAGCTGGGCTGATCTGTAGCCAGAAACCTGGAACTTCTTCTTTGTCTTCCACATGGGTGCAGGGTCCCAAGCACTTAGATCATATTCTATTATTTTTCTCAGGCATATTAACAGGGAACTGGATGGGAAGTGGCAAAGCTGGGACTTGAACAGGAACACATATGGAATGCTGGCATGACAGGGGGAGACTTAACTTTCTTTTTTTTTTATAACGCTTTTATTTAAAGAATATAAATTTCCTAAATACAGCTTATAGATTACAATGGCTTCCCCCCCATAACTTCCCTCCCACCCACAACCCTCCCCTTTCCCACTCCCTCTCCCCTTGCTTCACATCAAGATTCATTTTCAATTCTCTTTATATACAGAAGATCAGTTTACTATATATTAAGTAAAGATTTCAACAGTTTGCCCTCACATAGCAACACAAAGTGAAAAATACTGTTGGA
>CM027392.1:7458953-7485189 GCA_015711505.1 Sylvilagus bachmani | reverse complement strand
TGTGCTGTTTCCCCCGTGGGGTCTGCTTCCGCCCGCCAGTGTCTTGGGATCCCTATACTGGGACCCGTTCAAGCGCGCGCAGATCCTGCGGCGACTTTGTTCAGCCCGCCTCCTGTCCCAGCTGGCGGGCGTGCGCCGTCCCACTGCATTCAATCAGGTTTGACTTTGCAAGGTGGGCGACTAGAGAGGCTAGTGCCCGTGCAGGCTCCCCTCAATTGTGCTGTTTCCCCCGTGGGGGTCTGCTTCCACCCGCCAGTGTCTCGGGATCCCTGTATCGGCTCCCGTTCAAGCGCGCGCAGATCCTGCAGCGACTTTGTTCAGCCTGCCTCCCGCCCCAGCCGTTGGTCGCGCGCCGTCCCACTATGGCACGATTTGCCGTCCACAAACTTACTTTCCCCTAGGTCTGGAAGAATTTCCTCTCCATTTTTTCGCTGAGATTTTTCCAGAGACTGCAGTAACTCTGTTTTTATTAAACTATCTTTTTGCGGACTGCTAGTGCGCGTCCTCACTATTCCGCCATCTTGGCTCCGCCCAAAAAAAATCAATATTTAAGTTTTGACTGCTCTTCTTAACATACTCACAAAGCCATTACCATGCTCTGTCACTTCCCTAAAAGTTGAAGAGGCTTATTAGACCTCAAGCTCACATAACTTTTAGAGGAGGGACTGACTTAGCAACACAGGTGTCCCAAATAGCATCTTAAATGCAGCACCAAAAACTCATATCTACTCTTTTTAAACTTTTGAAATGATGCATATTGAAAACTGATGATAGGGTCAGACCAAGAGATTGTTTGTAAATTCTACCTACAAGAACATTTCGTGAGACGTGTCTTTTGTAGCTACTTTTCTCAACTATAAGCATTCCCATGGGTGGGAGATGGACAGAGCAGGTGGAAAGGGTTGGACTAAATAGCTGTTTTTGCAATTATTTATGAATATACTTGTGGGTTTGATAACCGTTTACTTTATTTAATGCAAATTGTCTCCCCAGATTGTTGCCTTTCAATCTTGATGTTAGGGTGTGTTAGTTCCTGCTTTTGATTGTGTTCTTTCAAACATACTCATTTTGCTGTTTGCCACTTATGGTTCTGTGTGTGTGTGTGTGTGTGTGTGTGTGTGTGTCTGAGGATGAAGTCTCTAAATTTGTGTCACCAAAGCTTTCAGGCTGTCTTACTGTTCCATCCACTGTTTTGTCAATGCAGAAGCTTGCTTCATTAGAGTTAATAAATCATCCTTTTTTTAACTTGACAGGTAGAGTTATAGACAGTGAGAGAGAGAGACAGAGAGAAAAATAAATGCTCTTACATAAATGTATTTCCATTTTCTTTTTAAAAATATTTTATTTATTTATTTGAGAGAGTTACAGACAGTATATAGAGGAAGACACAGAGAGAAAAGTCTTCCTTCCGTTGGTTCACTCCCCAGATGGCCACAATGGCCAGAGCTGCACCAATCTGAAGCCAGGAGCCAGGAGCTTCTTCCCAGTGTCCCCCACGGGTGCAGGGGCCCAAGGACTTTGGCTATCTTCCACTGCTTTTCCAGGCCATAGCAGAGAGCTGGATCGGAAGTGGAGCAGCCAGGACTAAAACTGGCACCCATAGGAGGTGCTGGCACTGCAGGTAGTGTCTTTACCAACTCTGCTACAGCACTGACACCGTCAATATATTTTAACAACGCACAAGTAGAACCTGGGGCACATGGTCAGCAGTCTTCAGTTTTCATCCCCCTTCCTTCCCTCTCAATCACATATGAAGGGGGTGCCTGCCATCAACTGGCACAACACACTAACGTGTTCTCTCCACAGTGGCATCCCTTTTCCCACCTGCGTCATTCATAATTTTCATGGTCTCTGCTGGTCTTTCTCCTTGATTCGCTATTGCATCAATGCTAATGTACTGATTAGCACTAAATCACCCGGAACTGGGACACAGAACAAGGCTCACAAGTGCTTTTGCTGTGACACCGGGCAGGCATGGGTGGAGGCTAGAGATGCTGCTATGCATCCTACAATGAACAACCCTCAACAAAAGAATCAAGAGTGACAGGAGTACACAGAAACTGGTTAAATGGCTATTACATCTTTAGTTTCATTTATTCATTTGTTTAATTTGTGTGAAAGATAAAGAGTTACCATTTGCTGGTTCACACCCTGAATGCCCACAACTGCTGAAGGTGGGCCAGGCTGACTTAGTGCAATTCTCCCCTCTGTGTGGCAGACACTGAAGCATTTCAGTCATCAGCTGCTGCTGCCTGCCAGAGTGTGCATTAGCAAGAAACTAAAATCAGAAGGGGAGCTGGGACTCAAACCTAGGCACTAAATGCGGGAGGCAGCCATCCCAAATGGCATCTTGGCTGCCAGCCAAATGCCCACCTGTAATTTTAGTATTTCCATCTTCAGCTTGTTTCCCAAAGACAATGACACCAACACGGCTGCCAGAAAAAAATGAAACAGTCTGACTTTGCTGCCTGTTGACAATGTCCACCCCGGTTAGTGTGAATCTCCTTCAAGTTTGTCCCCTAAGGGACAGGAAGCAATTTCCTGTGATTTTCCTAGAAGTATTACAGGGTTTGATCAAAGATGCGCATAATTTGCCACATACTGATTTGCCTGTTATGTCTGTATGCCCAGACACTTAAAGCATATTTTCTATAGCTGCAGGCATGTTAGATGTGCTGTGATTATTATTTTCCAGGTCACTTTGAAGGGAATTTTGCAGCCATTAAAATGTGTAAATATTATTTAGCTAAACATGCCTCCTCTTTTTTAAAAAAAGCTTTTATTTATTTATTTATTTATTTATTTGAGAGGTAGAGTTACAGAGAGAAGCAGAGGTAGAGAGAGACAGAGAGAGGTCTTCCACTTGCTATTTCACTACCCAGTTGGCTGCAATGGCCAGTGCTGTGATGATTCGAAGCCAGGAGACAAGTTTCTTCCAGGTCTCCCATGTGGGTGATGGGGCTTAAGGATTTGGGCCATCTTCTACTGCTTTCCCAGGCCATAGCTGGATCAGAAGTGGAGCAGCCTGGACTCGAACCGTCACCCATATGGATTCTGGTGCTGCAGGTGGAGGCTGAGCCCACTGTGCCAGAGCGCTGGCCCCAGGCTTCACTTGATATTTCTGTGTTTCTTGCCTTCATTCAGATGTTTTTGTCAACTGAAGACATAGAGATTCTAGATGTTCATCTTGAGTGTTCTGTTCCTTCTTATGTTAATGTTTATTCCCTCTGATTCTCTGTAAGATGCATGGCAGAGAGCTCCAACCTCTTTTGCTTCCAGTCAGTCATTTATGTCAATTGTCATTCAACAATCTGGTCTGTTCCAACTACACAAGTCCGACCTTGTCATATGCTAAATTTCCATATGGGGAAACCTCATGGAAGATGTATTGCAAGAAAGTTTATTTTTGATGTAAAAAAATGGAATTCAGGCCTGTGAGGGAGGCTTCAAGAGCTCATGGAAAATGTGCACCTTGAATAAACTACGCATGGATTTCAAAAACTGCACCAAAACAAACTTATGTTTCAATTAAACTTTCCACAAAATCGCTGAAGGACACTCCTCTCGCAAGTGGTTGGCTTCTTTCCTTTGCTTATTTACATGCTTGAGATTTCAACCTGAAAAATGTCTTCACAGCAAAAAACAAAACAAAACAAAAAAAGCACCACTACCACCTGTGTCCATGGGAGAGACTGTTGCTCTGTTGTTAACTCTGCAGGTGCACACAGGAGGTCACCAGGTAGCAAAGCTGCCAGGATCAGAGGAGCTCGCCCTTCCTTAGTGTCTCCATAACCATCGTACATGATGGCGTCTTGTCCTCCAATGTCTGCTTCCTGCCCACTCCATTGATTGAAAATAGTTTCCTTTGCATCTTTAAGTGAAGGAGGATGGATGGTGACTGGCTCAGCACTTGGACTGCCCATGACCCCTGTCCTGAGTGACTGAGTTGGGAGCCCCGGCTCTACCTCCCTGCTAATACACACCCTGGGTGACAGCAGAGACAGCTCTAATACTTGGGTCGCTACCATCCAATGGGAGACTAGAGGGAGCTCCCAGCTCTTGTCTTCATACTGGTCCAGCCTTGGCTGTTGCAGGCATATGGGGGGAGTGTATCACTTGATTAGATAAATCTCTGTCTTTCAAATACAAAAAATAAATCAATTTTTAAAAGGGAGAGAAGAGTCATACCACAATAGTGCCTCACTTGTATTTGCTCATGGGAGACTTCCAAACTGGAACTTCTGGGTGGTGTTTATATTTACTTTACAGTAAAGAGAACCTGATTTGACCAGCATGGGTTACTTCCACATGTAGCCCTGTCACTGCAGCCAGAGACAAGAAGGGAATGGTGGCAACGCAGCCACAGCTGGCCACGGTGTCAGCATGTTTGTCTCTGTGTGTGCATGTATGTGTGTATCTTTGTGATAGGACAGCAGTGTTCACAGTTGGGGTGCCAGGGTTCTGTATTCCAAGGTTCATTTGTCCCAGGTGACACTTAAAACAGTGAGAACACAACTTAACCAATGCATGGCATTTAGAAGGAATTCATTTCACATCACTGGAGGCCCTTAAAAAAAGAATGTATGAGGTTGGTGCCATGGTGAAGCGGGTAAAGCTGCCCTCGGCAGTGGCAGCATCCCATAAGGGAGGAAGTTCAAGTCCCGGGTGCTCCACTTCTGATCCAGCTCTCTACTAATGTGCCTGGGAAAGCAGTAGAAGATGGTCCAAGTCCCTGGGACCCTGCACCCATGTGGGAGACCCAGAAGAAGCCCCAGGCTCCTGGCTTCCCATTGGCAGAGCTCTGGCTATTGTGACCATTTGGGAATTGAACCAATGGATTGAAAACCTCTCCCTCTTGCTCACTGTCATGGCCACAGTTGAGTCCTTTGGAGTCTTGAAGTTAGGTAATAACATGGGCCCCAGGGCCTTTGCACTGGCTGACTCCCTACAAGCTCACCATTCTACAGATCTCCTGTGGCACTCTGTCTGAGAGTCATGGCTCCTTCTCTCATCTGATCTAGACACCTGCTAGACAATCACATTCTCCACCCAAGCTTCTTCTGCCTGACTTTCCTTTCACAGCATTTATTTGTTGGCTGGTAATCCTTCTGCATCACTGGGAAGCAGGGAATTTTGTTTTGCAGCATATGTTTGTTGGTTGGACAGTAGTTGGAACATGATCAGAAGTCAATTTTCATTGCTCAAGTGCAACAAAAATTCTTATTAAAATAAGTATGATATGTACAAGAATGTTACTGACAACTCTAAGTGGAAAGGAAACATTACTCTGTACAAGAATTCCAAAATGGCACTAGATCCACACACAAAATATGGAAATCAATTTTTTTTTGCCTGAAAAATACAAATAGTAGCATTAAATCTAAGTGAGCAATAATTTTTGTGTGAAAAGTAATCATGGCATCTCTTTCTTTCCTGCAGATATCTCAACCAATGAAGCCAGGGAATGATACACAAATTTTAGAATTCCTACTCTTTGGATTCTCAGAGGACCCAGCACTGCAGCCCCTCATATGTGGGCTCTTCCTCTCCATGTACCTCGTCACTGTGGCTGGGAACCTGCTCATCATCCTGACTATCCTCTCAAACCCCCACCTCCACACACCCATGTACTTCTTTCTCTCCAACCTGTCCTTGGTGGACGTCTGCTTCACCTCCACCACCGTTCCCAAGATGCTGGTGAACATCCAGACACAGAGCAAAGCCATCAGCTATGATGGATGCATCACCCAGATGTTCTTCTTCATACTGTTTGTTGGGTTGGACAACTTCCTTCTCGTTGTGATGGCCTATGACAGGTTTGTGGCCATCTGTCACCCCCTGCACTACTTGGTCATCATGAACCCCCGTCTCTGTGTGCAGCTGGTCCTGGTGTCCTGGGTCATCAGTGTCCTGCATACCTTGTTGCAAAGTTTAATGGTGCTGCGGCTGTCCTTTTGCATACACCTGGAAATCCACCACTTCTTCTGTGAGCTGAACCAGCTGATCCACAGTGCCTGTTCTGACACCTTCCTTAATGATCTCATTTTGTATTTTGCGTCTGTGCTGCTGGTTGGAGGTCCACTGACTGGGATCCTTTACTCCTACTCCAGGATTGTCTCCTCTGTCTGTGCAATTTCATCATCTCAAGGGAAATATAAAGCATTTTCCACCTGTGCCTCTCACCTCTCCATTGTCTCCTTATTTTATTGTACTGGACTAGGAGTTTACCTTAGCTCTGCTGTTACCCAAGATTCACACTCAACTGCAATTGCCTCGGTGATGTACACTGTGGTCACCCCCATGCTGAACCCTTTCATCTACAGCCTGAGGAATAAAGACATAAAGAGGGCCCTGAAAAGATCTTTGGGAGAGAAACCATAAATGGGAAATTGTCTTGGGAATGAAAAATTGTTGACAATTGCCAAGATCAAACCTGAGAGGCAGAACTTATTACCCAAGGATCTGCTTGTGAAAGTATTTTATCTTGCTTATTTGCTGGAGTTTTCTTTCCATAGATTTCAATTACTGTACATTGTAAGAAACCCACTCACTGAGCTTTCTGTTCTCAGTGGCCCACAGTCTGTGACTCTATTTTCCAACTTTCCCAAAACTATTCCTAACATGTTCTGAAAGATTTGGAAATTCCCATTTGTTCTGTGGGACAGTAAGTATATCTAAGGAATAGTTTTCCTACCTGACACATGTTGTCCTGATTAGTGTTTCTTTTAACTTAAAAAGAAAGTCACATGCTTAACTACTCCTTCAGAGAGACTATCCGTGGCAGCTAAGTTTGCCTACTTTGTAGTTAGGAAAATCCTGAAACCACTGGTTTTCTGTTTTCTGTCCGTCATTTCTGTCTATTGTCAGTACTTTAATGTCTTCTCCAGATTTTAACACATTTGTGTGTTCTCTAACTCCTCATTGGAGACTGTCCCCATATGTAGGATCTGGTTTCTATTTCAGCTCCAAGAAGAGAGTCTACCACTGACATCCACAGATAACTACTTCCCCGTTTTTCTTTTGTAACCGTGTTTATGTTGTCTATGACATTTTAAACATGAATGCTGAGGAGCTGAGGTATCCCTGGGGCCAGCTGCAGTACCAAGGGGAAGGCAGCAGATGCAAAAGGCCTACATGAGGCAGCTGATGTTGATGCACGTGTTTTTTAATTTGTTGTTTTAACTCCTAATATGCTGGGTATGGAATTTTACTGCAATTTTGCAAGAAGTTACCATTGGGGAAACTGAGTTAAGGTTACACATATCTCCCTGTGTTGTTTCTTACAAATGCATGTTCACCTGCAAGTAATCCCCCAAATTAAAATTTGATTTAGACGTGTAAGTGAGGACAAGTGCTCAGCACAGCACTGAGAAAACACTCAGGATGCCTGCAACCCACATCAGAACAGCTAGGTCTGAACACTGCCTCTGCTCCCAATCCAGCTTCCTAACAGTGAGCACTCTGGGAGGCAGTGATGATGGCTCAAGAACTTGGCTCCATTCCACCCATGGAGGAGAACTGGACGTGTTCCTGGCTCCTGAGTTGGGCTTGCCCATTCCTGGCCATTGTGGAAAGTTGGGGATTGAACCAGTGAACGAGAATATATATTCACATTCTCATTCTCATTTATATTCTCTCTCCCTCCCTCCCTCTCTCTCTCTCAAAATAATAATAATCTGCTTTAAAACAATAAAAATTGTCCATCCTATCCTCAGCAGTGTCTTTTATTATTATTGAGCTCTTACTAGACACCGTGATTTCTTGTCCAGTTTCCTTCCTCCTGTGAAGGTATTTCCAGGGGTGGGTACTTGTTCACATTAGTGTCTCACTGGGGCCCAATAAAAGGGGTGTCTTATTCTACCTTCTCACTCCCCTCTCCTCTTCTAAGGACTGAGATCTTAGAACATTCCTCCTAAGTCAATTGATGATAATAACTTGTTTAAGACAAGAATCTGACTTTACTTTGCCATCAATAATAATTACCCAGACACCATTTACTTCAAAGTCATTCTTTCCTCCTGGACTTTCAAGGCTCTAAAGTAATAACCTATTCTTTCATTGGATTTGGTAACTGCTTTGCTTCACTCTTTTTTTATTTTTTATTTATTTGACAGGCAGAGTGGACAGTGAGAGAGAGAGACAGAGAGAAAGGTCTTCCTTTGCCGTTGGTTCACCCTCCAATGGCTGCCACAGTCAGCGCGCTGCGGCCGGTGCACCGTGCTCATCCGATGGCAGGAGCCAGGTGCTAGGTGCTTCTCCTGGTCTCCCATGGGGTGCAGGGCCCAAGCACTTGGGCCATCCTCCACTGCACTCCCGGGCCACAGCAGAGGGCTGGCCTGGAAGAGGGGCAACCGGGACAGAATCTGGCACCCCGACTGGGACTAGAACCCGGTGTGCCAGCACCGCAAGGCGGAGGATTAGCCTGTTGAGCCATGGCGCCGGCCTTGCTTCACTCTTATATGTCTGGGTAGAACTGCCAATGTCACGATGTTTTGTAAACGTGACATTGTGACACATTTTAATTTTTTAAAACTTTTATAGAAGCTTTTATTTAATATATATAAATTTCTTTTTTTTTTGGTGGGGGGAGCTAACATCCTTAGGGGAGGCCAATCATCCACCAGTTATGAGAGTCTTCAGGCAGAAGGTTTCTGGAAGGCATGCAGGGTGCTCTGATTTCAAGATTTTTTTTTTTGACAGGCAGAGTGGACAGTGAGAGAGAGAGGCAGAGAGAAAGGTCTTCCTTTTTGCCATTGGTTTACCCTCCAATGGCACGCTGCAGCCAGTGCACTGCACTGATCTGATGGCAGGAGCCAGGTGTTTCTCCTGGTCTCCCATGGGGTGCAGGGCCCAAGCACTTGGGCCATCCTCCACTGCACTCCAGGGCCACAGCAGAGAGCTGGCCTGGAAGAGGGGCAACCGGGACAGAATCCAGTGCCCCGACCGGGACTAGAACCCAGTGTGCTGGTGCCAGAAGGCAGAGGATTAGCCTATTGAGCTGTGGCACCGGCCTAATAAATATAAATTTCATAAGTACAACTTTTGGATCATAGCAGTTCTTCCCCCCATGCCTGCCCTGCCACCCCCAAACTGTCCCACCTCTTACTCCCTCTCCCATCACCTTTCCTCTTGATCCATATTCCCATAACCTATCTTATCTTTCCCATTGTCCCCTATTTTCATTATTCTCTACCCAATTGTCTTTCTCAGCTGTCCTTTGTGGGAAGCAAGGCTACATTTTCTTTGCAATTCCCATCCCTCGGTTTCCCTTCACTGCAGAACAGAGCACTGACTTGTCTGGGTGGACACTATCTCCTACTGAACCTCACTCTCAAAGGCTTCCCATGGGAATCTGTAACGGTATTAGTGGCCAAAAAAACAACTTTCATGCATTTGTGACTTCAGACAACACAAATTTGACATCTTTCAGTTCGGCATGTGTTTCCTTGGGTTAAAAGTGGAAGCAACTGCAAGTCTGTGTCTTCTTAGATTGGAGTAAGGAAAAATCTATTCACTTGCTTCCACATTCCTTGCCACATTCTTTGACTTGTGGTATCACTGCCATCTTCACAAGCAGAAAGTTCAGATTGGGTCTTCCTCCCATGGTACGACTCTGCTACAAATTTCACCACTTTCCTCTTCCATGTTGGAGGGCCTTAGTGTTTACTTTGTTACAGGGTAGGCTACACATTCACAGACTCTGAGGATTAATAAGTAAACTTCCACAGGCCGCTGATAACTCAAAACATCACACAGTGCACATTTTTTTCAAAGAAACCTTTTATTTAATGAGTATAAATTTCATAAGTACAACTTTAGGAATACAATGGTTCTTCCCCCAATCCATGCCTTCCCACCACCTCCTCCCTCTCCCATTCCATTCTCCATTAAGATTAGTTTTAAATTAACTTTATACACAGAATATCAACTCTATACTAAGGAAGGATTTCAACAATTTGCACCCACACATGCATACAAAATATAAAAAGTTGTTTGAGAATAAGTTTTGCAGTTAATTTTCATAGTACAGTGCACATTTTAAAGACTTTCTTATTCAAAAATCAGAGTGACAGGGATGGGCAGACAGAAACAAAGAGATATTCCATCTGCTCCTTAACAGGCATTCAAAAAAAAAAAACTTCAAAGTTCCAAATTCTCTGGACTCTCATATTTCCAGTTGGGCTCCTAGAAATATCAAAGGATATATGTCTCTCATCTTGTAGAGACAGAAGTTATCAGGCTATTTGGAATACATTACAGATATTGTCAAGATGTGAAGCAATGCTAAATTTTAAGTTAGGATAATGTAAAATGCTACTGATACAAATATCCTAAAGTTAAAAAGTCTAATGATCTTGTGTTGCTAAACATGATGGTAGTCTTACTGAGAAAGGCCCAGAGGCCTAAAAGTGATAAATGTTTTGTAAAATACTACAGGTGCTTTTGAAAATACTGTACAGAGTAAGCAAGTGCCTCATGTTGGTTAATGAGTTTATAATTGTAACATGCCTATTTAAAGTCTCATCATCCACAGTTTTGTGTATCAGATTTGCTACTATTAAAACCAAAATATTGTTGGTTCTGTGTTTAATTGTGTTCTATAGGTTCTGAAGGACTTTTTCCAGTGACTTCTATTGTGTTCAGTACTTTGGGATGGCTCTGTAAGCAGAGGAAGCCAATAATGCACTACAGGTACCAACTGGGAGAAAGTACAGTTATTCAAGGTTACTAAGAGCAAAAAGTAATCCAAATCAATTGGTAATTAAAAAAAAAGTTAAAGATTTTAAGAAGCTATTACTGAAACTACTTTATTGTTCTATCTTTTATGTTACATTACACATGCATTGCATATCTACATGGGAAAATTTATTAAGAACAGTTTTGATTGGCTTATAGATAAAAGATTGCTCATAAATTTATATACCTTTTGGATCACATGAACTAGATGAATCTCTGTATCAGATGTTTTAAATTTGTTGGTAGAAAGAAACTAAAAAAATGTTTTTACATGTTTGTGCTTGAGTTTGCAGGACAAACAAGCTGCACCATGTTAGATATTTAATAAGAGATCTTTCCAAATACATGCATTCTTGTCTTAAAATTTATAGAAGTCATTGGACCTCTGGTAAATGTTTTCATAAGTTGTTATTAAATGGTTGAAATTGCTTGCTAAGTTTTCATTTGATACTGTTATTGTTGGTAAGCAATCTGGGAAGCCTGACTTGTTCCCTCATTTCTCTATTCTCTTCAAGATGGGAAACTGATTCTATTGTGGAGGACCCTCCATGATGTACAATTTGATCTTTCAGCTTTATAAAAGGGATGGCTAACATTTTCTGTAATAATAGCATAGCCAAGATGAGAGTTTAAATTATGATTCCACAGCTAGATTTACTTTTCCATGGGCACAGTAATTAGGAAAAACCTCCCTTTCAGTCCAAACAAAGAGAGAAAGTTTTAAAGTGAGGACATAGCTTTCCTCATTGGCATTGTCTACCTCATAGAAAAACCACTATCAGGATATGCCTGTGACTATAGATTTCTAGTTTAGGCCACTGAAGATCAGGGATGGAGCATCCCTTTGACTTGCATTCTTTTAAAGGCTTCCCCTAGTCTGCTTTAACACAACCAGGAGGAAGAGGAAGCTAGGCAGCAGAAGCATTGTAAAGATAGGCTTCAGGCCAATTAGTGGCTGCTCTACACAGTGATCTGCCATCAAGGAGACCCAACTGCCCAGTAAACTGCAGTGGTTTTCAAGGTGGTAAGTCAGGGCTTCGGCAGAAGTCAGCTTATGAATTGCCCTGGCAGCTCTGCAAGCCAAGTTGGGTCACTGAAAGTGGACCTGCCCTGGAGTTGAAGGACTCCCAGGTTAGAGCTGCAGACATTGTTGGCTGTAAGCTGAAAATCCCTTCATTCTGCCCAGCCTCCAAAGTAACCACTGCTGTTGAGGGGATGGCTGAATAGGGTCAGCAACATTAGACAGAACTGTACATTTCTTGTTACAGATGCCACCTGCTTTTACCTAACCAGCTCTCCTCCCAGGCCAGATTGGTAATGGAAGTTAACAGCCTTCCTAAGGAGGTTCACCCTCCCTTAGGATGGGCCCCATGTGAAGAAATAGATAGGTCTGGGCCTCACAACTGGCAAGGCCTTTAAGCCCACCTTATTATTATCAAGCCCCTTCTGTCAGTTTTTATTTGCCTCTCAATCAGAAAACTTAGTCATAGTTTAGACAGTAGCTCTCTTAAGTCTTCTAATAATGGCTCTGTCCTTTGTTCTAGAGTCTGTATAGCCCAGTTGGGACCTCATTCCTTTACAGTCATAACCTCTATTCTTACATCAACAGCTCCACCCATGGCCCATGTGTACTGATGGTCCTCTCCCCCACTTAATGCTGTACAATTGTTCAGAATTGTTCTACAGACAAGCCCCTCTACCCACAAGAGATGAGCTGCCCTTCTCCCATTCTTGGTTGGGATCAGTTTCACAGCCTCCCTCTCCTCAGTAGTGAGGGCCACAAAGTTATCTCAACCAACCCACTCCAAAACAACTCCAACAGTTACAAAAGGAAGTCCCAAGGTCCAATGAGACCCCAGATCATGTCATCTGAGGTCTCCAAAGCCATATCACCTCACTAACAGGCATGGTACCATGGGACAGATGGGCCTTAATGGTGCTGTTATTAGGTTAACCAATCAGGCCAGGTAAAAACACATCCATGTAGCAGTCTTCACTATGGTCCAGAGACCCCTTCATTTCCTCTCTATGAAATCCTCTCATTACTTGGTTAGTGCCACTCCTAGGGCCATTGGCTGCTATTCTCACCCTGGCTTTTATACTACCATGTCTGTTTAAGTGTTTACATGAGGTGATAATGGAATGAACCAAAGCCGTCACCAACCAGGCAGTCAACCAAATGCTACTACAGGGATATAATCGGCTCCTCACCCAGCAGATTGCAGCTTGAGACATCACCCCATGCTAGTGGAGAGTAACTCATCATCCCATGTCAGCAGGAAGTAGCTGTGAAGACAGATCATCATCCCTCCACCCCTTCTAGAATTTTGGGGCTGATGTAATCCCTTACAACACTTTATAAAAAAAGGGGGGGATGTTAGTAAAATGGCACAGTCTTATCTGTGGTGCAATCTATGCTCCGGACACTATCCTTGGCTCTAGCCCCCACCACCATTGCTAGAACCCAGGTGATCAAATGGCCCAATGTCAGGTGTCAATTTCACCCCCACACTAATGGAATTTGCTACTCCAATTTCCCTGATCCCTGAAAAGGTATAATAAGACCTGTTTCCCGAACACATGCTCTCTCTCCAGATCTCTCTTTCTTCTTCACCCTCTCTCTGTTAATCTCTCTCTCTCAACTCCCACCCTTTCTTCTTTGCTCCTTCCCTCTGATCTGTGAATAAATCCCCTGTGAATGAATCTTCTCCCTTAAAAATACCCCAAAAGCACAGGCAATCAAAGCCAAAATTGACAAATGGGATTACATCAAGCTGAGAAGCTTATGCACTTCAAAAGAAGCACTCAGCAAAGTGAAGAGGCAACCCACAGAATGGGAGAAAATATCTGCAAACAATGCAACTGATAAAGGATTAATATCCAGATTCTATAAAGAGTTCAAGAAACTCAACAACAACAAAACAAGCAATCCAGTTAAGAAGTTAAGAAATGGGCAAAGGACTTGAGCAGGCATTTTTGAAAAGAGAAAATTCAAATGGCCAACAAACAAAGAAAAAAGACTCAGGATCACTAGCCATCAGGGAAATGCAAATCAAAACTATAATGAGTTTTTACCACACCCAAATTAAAATGGCTCTCACACAGAAATCAAAACAGTAAGTGCTGACAGGATGTGGAGAAAAGGTACCCTAGGGGCTGGCACCATACACAGTAGGTTAATCCTCTGCCTGAGATGCCAGCATCCCAAATGGGCATTGGTTCCAGTGCCAGCTGCTCTTCTTCCAATCCAGCTCTCTTCTGTGGCCTGGGAATCAGTAGAAGATGCCCCAGGTGCTTGGGCCCCTGCACCCACTTGGGAGACCAGGCAGAAGCACCTGGCTCCAGGCTTTGGATCAGTGCAGTTCAAGCCATTGTGGCCATCTGGAGAGTAAACCAATGGAAGGAAGACCTTTCTCTCTGTCTCTCCCTCTGTAATTCTACCTCTCAAATAAATAAATAAAATCTTAAAAAAAAGAAAAAAGAAAAGGTACCCTAACCCACTGTTGGTGGGAATGTAAACTAGTACAGCCATTGTGGCACCAGTATATACAAACTAGTACTTATGGAGATTTATAAGAAACCTGAAAATAGATCTACCTTATGACCCAGCCATTTCACTCTTGGGGATTTACCCAAGCAAAATAAAATCAACATATGAAAGAGTTACTTGAAGCCCTATGTTTATAGCAACTCAATTCACAATAGCTATGTTATGGAATCAACTCAGATGTCCATCATCCAATGACTGGAAAGAAAATATGGTGTATAACTGCACTATGGAATACTACTCAGACATAAAAAAGAATGAAATACCATCTTTTGCAACAAAGTGGATGCAACTGGAAATTATATTTAGTGAAATAAGGCAGTCCCAATACAGATATCACATGTTTTTCCCTAATCCATGGTAACTAACAGAGTATCAAAACATGTAAGGTATATGAGTGAAATTTACATTTTTGAAATTTGATTATTGTTTATAGCCTTTGTTTCTACTGTTGAGGAACAGTGGTTTTTTTCCTTATTACTGTATATTGAATTTTTTTATTTTTATGATATTTTAAATTTATTTTGTATTTAGTAAATATAAATTTCCAAAGTAGAGTTTATGGATTACAATAGCTTCCCTCCCATAATTTCTCTCCCACACACATCCCTCCCATCTACCACTCCCTCTCCCATTCCATTCAGATCAAGATTCATTTTCAATTCTCTTTATATACAGATCAATTAAGTATATATTAAGTAAAGATTTCATCAGTTTGCACCCACACAGAAACACAAAGTGTAAAATACTGTTTCAGTACTAGTTATAGCATTACTTCACATTGGACAACACATAAAGGACAGATCCCACTTGAGACGTAAGTACACAGTGACTCCCGTTGTTGATTTAACAATTTGCCACTCTTGTTTATGGCGTGAGTAATCTCCCTAGGCTCTAGTCATGAGTTGCCGAGGCTATGGAAGCCTTTAGGGTTTGCCAACTTCGATCTTATTCTGACAGGGTCATAGTCAAAGTGGAGGTTCTCTCTTCCCTTCAGAGAAAGGTACCTCCTTCTTTGATGGCCCCATTCTTTCCACTGGGATCTCACGCACAGAGATCTTTCATTTAGGTCTTCTTTTTTTCCCAGAGTGTCTTGGCTTTCCATGCCTAAAATACTCTCATGGGCTCCGAATGCCTTAAGGTCTGATTCTGAGGCCAGAGTGCTATTTAGGACATCTGCCATTCTATGAGTCTGCTGTGTATCTCGCTTCCCATGTTGGATCATTCTCTCCCTTTTTCATTCTATCAGTTAGTATTAGCAGACACTAGTCTTGTTTGTGTGACCCCTTTGACTCTTAGACCTATCAGTGTGATCAATTGTGAACTGAAATTGATCACTTGGACTAGTGAGATGGCCTTGGTACATGCCACCTTGATGGGATTGTATTGGAATCCCCTGGTATGATTCTAACTCCAGCATTTGGGGCAAGTCCGATTGAGCATTTCTCAAATTGTACATCTCCTCCCTCTCTTATTCCCACTGTTATATTTCACAGGGATCACCTTTCAATTAAAATTTAAACACTTAAGAATAATTGTGTGTTAATTGCAGAGTTCAACCAATAGTACTAGAACAAAAAATACTAATATGGATAAAGTATTACATTGTATATCAAAGGTCAGCACAAGAGCTGATCAAGTCACTGTTTCTCTTTTTTTTTAAACTTTTATTTAGAATATAAATTTCCAAGGCAAAACTTAGAGATTACAATGGCTTCCCAGCCCATACCTTCCCTCTCCACGCTACCCTTCCCCCTTACCCAACCCCTCTCCCCTTTCATTTGCATCCAGATTCATTTTCAATTCTCTTTGTATATAGGAACTCAGTTTAGTATGTGTTAAGTAAAGATTTTAACCATTTGCCCTCACATAGCAACACAAAGTGAAATATACTCTTTGAGTACTAGTTATAGCATTAAATCACATTGTACAGCACATTAAGGACAGAGATCCTACATGATATATTTTTAAAATTGATTAATTTTTTATGCAACTTCCAAATTAACACCGAGTTTTTTTTTTCATTTACAATTATCTTTATATACAGAAGATCAATTCAGTATATATTAAGTAAAGATTTCATCAGTTTGCACCCGCACAGAAACACAAAGTGTAAAATACTGTTTCAGTACTAGTTATTGCATTACTTCACATTGGACAACACATAAAGGACAGATCCCACTTGAGAAGTAAGTACACAGTGACTCCTGTTGTTGATTTAAGAATTTGCCACTCTTGTTTATGGCGTGAGTAATCTCCCTAGGCTCTAATCATGAGTTGCTGAGGGTGTGGAAGCCTTTCGGGTTCGCCGACTTTGATCTTATTCTGACAGGGTCATAGTCAAAGTGGAGGTTCTCTCTTCCCTTCAGAGAAAGGTACCTCCTTCTTTGATGGCCCCGTTCTTTCCACTGGGATCTCACTCGCAGAGATCTTTCATTTAGGTCTTCTTTTTTTTCCTTTCCAGAGTGTCTTGGCTTTCCATGCCTAAAATACTCTCTCTTCAGCCAGATCCGAATGCCTTAAGGTCTGATTCTGAGGCCAGAGTGTTATTTAGAACATCTACCATTCTATGAGTCTGCTGTGTGTCTCGCTTCCCAAGTTGGATCATTCTCTCCCTTTTTCATTCTATCAGTTAGTATTAGCAGACACTAGTCTTGTTTGTGTGATCCCTTTGACTCTTAGACCTATCAGTGTGATCAATTGTGAACTGAAATTGATCACTTGGACTAGTGAGTTGGCATTGGTACATGCCACCTTGATGGGATTGTATTGGAATCCCCTGGTATGATTCTAACTCCAGCATTTGGGGCAAGTCCGATTGAGCATTTCTCAAATTGTACATATCCTCCCTTTCTTTTTCACTCTCTCATAATTAGCAAGGATCACTTTTCAGTTGAAATTTAAACACCTAAGAATAATTGTGTGTTAAATGCAGAGTTCAACCAATAGTACTAGAACAAAAACAAACAACAAAAAGAAATACTAAAATGGGAAAAGATTTACATTGTATATCAACAGTCTAGACAAGAGCTGATCCAGTCATAGTTTCTCATAGTGTTCATCTCACCTCAACAGGTTTCCCCTTTGGTGCTCAGTTAGTCATCACCAATCAGGGAAAACAAATGATATTTGTCTCTTTAGGAGTGGCTTAATTCACTCAGCATGATGTTTTCCAGTTTCCTCCATTTTGTTGCAAATGACTGGATTTCATTGTTTTTGACTGCTGTATCGTATTCTGTAGAGTACATATCCCATTATTTCCTAACCCAGTCTACTGTTGATGGGGATTTGGGTTGGTTCCAGGTCTTAGCTATTGTGAATTGGGCTGCAAGAAACAATCAAGTGCAGACAGCTTTTTTGTTTGCCAATTTAATTTCCTTTGGGTAAATTCCAAGGAGTGGGATGGCTGGGTTGTATGCTAGGGTTATATTCAGGTTTCTGAGGCATTTCCAGACTGACTTCCATAGTGGCTTCACCAGCTTGCATTCCCACCAACAGTGGGTTAGTGTCCCTTTTCCCCCACATCCTCTCCAGCATCTATTGTTGGTAGATTTCTGAATGTGAGCCATTCTCACCGGGGTGAGGTGAAACCTCATTGTGGTTTTGATTTGCATTTCCCTGATTTGTAGTGATCTCGAACATTTTTTCGTGTGCCTGTTGGCCATTTGGATTTCCTCTTTTGAAAATATGTCTATTGAGGTCATTGGTGCATTTCTTCACTGGGTTGTTTGTTTTGATGTTGTGGCATTTCTTGATTTCTTTGTAGATTCTGGTAAGTCACTGTTTCTCATAGTGTCCATTTCACTTCAGCAGGTTTCCCCTTTGGTGCTCAGTTAGTTGTTGCCAATCAGGGAGAACATATGATATTTGTCCCTTTGGGACTGGCTTAATTCACTCAGCATGATGTTTTCCAGATTCATCCATCTTGTTGCAAAAGACTGGATTTTTTTGGCTGCTGTATATTATTCCATAGAGTACATATCCCATTATTTCTTCATCCAGTCTACTTTTGATGGGCATTTAGGTTGATTCCAGGTCTTAGCTATTGTGAATTGAGCTACAATAATCATTAATGTGCAGATGGCTTTTTTGTTTGCCAATTTAATTTCCTTTGGGTAAATTCCAAGGAGTGGGATGGCTGGGTTGTATGCTAGGGTTATATTCAGGTTTCTGAGGCATCTCCAGACTGACTTCCATAGTGGCTTCACCAGTTTGCATTCCCACCAACAGTGGGTTAGTGTCCATTTTCCCCCACATCCTCTCCAGCATCTATTGTTGCTAATTTCTGAATGTGAGCCATTTTGACCGGGGTGGGGTAGAACCTCATTGTGGTTTTGATTTGCATTTCCCTGATTGCTAGTGATCTTGAACATTTTTTCATGTGTCTGTTGGCCATTTGAATTTCCTCTTTGGAAAAATGTCTGCTTACGTCCTTGGTGCATTTCTTCACTGGGTGGTTTGTTTTGATATTGTGGAGTATCTTGATCTCTTTGTAGATTCTGGTTATCAACCCTTTATCTGTTGCATACTTTGCAAATATTTTTTCCCATTCTGTCGGTTTCCTCTTCACTCTCCTGACTTTTTATTTTGCAGTACAGAAACTTCTCAATTTGATGCGATCCCAATTGTTAATTTTGGCTTTGACTGCCTGTGCTTCCATGGTCTTTTCTAGGAAGTCTTTGCTGGTACTTACATCTTGCAGGGTCTCTACAATGCTCTCTAATAATTATATGGTGTCAAGTCATAGATTTAAGTCTTTAATCCATGTTGAGTGAATTTTTGTTTAAGGTGACAGGTAGGGGTCTTGCTTCATGATTCTGCATGTGGAAATCCAGTTTTCCCAGCACCATTTATTGAATAGACTGTCCTTACTCCAGGGATTGGTTTTGGATCCTTGATCACATATAAATTGGCTGTAGATGCTTGGATTGATTTCTGGTATTTCTATTCCGTTCCAATTGTCTATCCATTTGTTTCTGTACCCGTACCATGCTGTTTTGATAACTGCTGCCCTGTACTATGTCCTGAAATCTGGTATTGTGATGCCTCTGGCTTTGGTTTGTTGTACAAGATTGCTGTAGCTATTAGATGTCTCCTGTGTCTCCATATGAATTCCAGCATCATTTTTTCCAGATCTGAGAAGAATGTCCTCGGTATCTTGATTGGTATTGCATTGAATCTGTATATTGCTTTTGGGAGAATGGACATTTTGATGATATTGATTCTTCCAATCCATGAGCATGGAAGATTTCTCCATTTTTTGGTATCCTCTTCTAGTTCTTTCTTTAAGATTTTGTAATTCTCATCGTAGAGATCTTTAACATCCTTGGTTAAGTTTATTCCAAGGTATTTGATTGTTTTTGTAGCTATTGTGAATGAGATTGATCTTAGAAGTCCCTCCTCAGCTGTGACACTGCTTGTGTATACAAAGGCTGTTGTTTTTTGTGCAGTGATTTTATATCCTGCTACTTTACCAAGCTCTTCTATGAATTCCAATAGTCTCTTAGTAGAGTTCTTTGGGTCCCCTAAATAAAGAATCATATCATCTGCAAAGAGAGATATTTTGACTTCTTCCTTCCCAATTTGTATCCCTTTAATTTCTTTTTCTTGCCTAACAGCTCTGGCTAAGACTTCCAGCACTATATTGAATAGCAGTGGTGAGAGTGGGCATCTCTGTCTGGTACCAGATCTCAGTGGAAATGCTTCCAACTTTTCCCCATTCAATAGGATACTGGCCTTGGGTTTTCATAAATTGCTTTGCTTGTATTGAAGAATGTGCCTTCTATACCCAGTTTGCTTAGAGTTTTCATCATGAAAGGGTGTTATTTTATCAAATGCTTTCTCTGCGTCTAGTGAGATAATCATATGGTTTTTCTTCTGCTGTCTGTTATAGTGGTTATCATGTTGATTGTTTTGCGAACATTGAAACATCCCTGCCCACCAGGGATAAAACCCACTTGGTCTGGGTGGATGATCTTTCTGATGTGTTCTTGCATTCTATTGGCCAGAGTTTTATTGAGGATTTTTGCATCTTTGTTCATCAGGGATATTGGTCTGTAATTCTCTTTCAATGCTGCATCTTTTTCTGGGTAGGAATTAAGGTGATGCTGGCTTCATAGAAAGAATTTGGGAGGATTCCCTCTTTTTCAGTTGTTCTGAATAGTTTGAGAAGAATTGGAGTTAGTTCTTCTTTAAATGTCTGGTAGAATTCAGCAGTGAATCCATCTGGTCCTGGGCTTTTCTTTGTTGGGAAGGCCTTTATTACTGTTTCAATTTCTGTCTCAGTTATGGGTCTGTTTAGGTTTTCTATGTCTTCTTGGTTCAATTTAGGTAGGTTGTATGTGTCCAGGAATCTATCCATTTCTGGTAGATTTTCCTGTTTGCTGGCATACAAGTCCTTGTAGTAATTTCTGATGATTCTTTTTATTTCCATGGTGTCTGTTGTTATGTTTCCTTTTTCAGCTCTGATTTTATTGATTTGGGTCTTTTCTCTTCTTTTTTTAGTTAGTTGGGCCAATGGGGTGTCAATTTTATTTGTTTGGTTTTTTTTGAAAAAACCAGCTCCTCGTTGGGCTGATTTTTTGTAATTTTTTTGGATTCAATCCTGTTGATTTCTTCTCTGATTTTAATTATTTCTCTTCTCCTACTAGCTTTGGGTCTGGTTTGCCTCAGATTCTCTAGATCCCTGCGGTGAATTGAAAGCTCATCTATTTGGTGCCTTTCCAATTTCTTTATGTAGGCATCTATTGATATAAACTTTCCTCTTAATACTGCTTTTGCTGTATCCCATAAGTTTTGGTATGCTGTGCTGTTATCCTCATTTACTTCCAGGAAATTTTTGATTCTCTTTTAATTTCTTCTATGACTCATTGTTCATTCTGGAGCATGTTGTTCAATCTCCATGTGTTTGCATGTGCTTTAGGGATTCCTGAGTTGCTAAAATTTCCAACTTCATTCCTTTATGGTCTGAGAAGCTGCATGGTATAATTCTAATTCTTTTGAATTTGCTGAGACTTGCTTTATGGCCTAATATGTGGTCAATCCTAGGGTAGGTTCCATGTACTGCTGAGAAGAATGTAAATGCTTCATGTATAGGATGAAAACTTCTGTCGATATCTGTTAGATCCATTTGGGCTATAGTGTTGTTTAAATCTACTGTCTCCTTGTTGATCTTCTGTCCTGTTGATCTGTCTTTCTCCGAGAGTGGAGTATTGAAGTCCCCCAGTACTATTGTATTGGAGTCTAAGTCTCCCTTTAAGTCCCTTAACAAATCTTTCAAATAAACCGGTGCCCTATAATTACGTGCATATACATTGATGATTGTTATGTCTTCCTGTTAAATTGATCCCTTAATCATTATATAGTGTCCCTCTTTGTCTCTCCTGTTTTTGTGGTAAAATTTATGTTATCCGATATTAAGATGGCTACACCCACTCTTTTTTCATTTCTGTTGGCATGATATATCTTTTTCCAGCCTTTCACTTTCAGTCTGTATGGATCTTTGTTAGAAAGATGTGTTTCTTGTAAGCATCAAATAGATTGGTTTTTGTTCTTTATCCATCCAGCCAATCTGTGTCTTGAGGCCATTAACTTTCAAATTGACTATTGATAAGTGGTAACTTTGCCCTGCCATTTGCCAAAGATATTTTTTAATATATGCTTTGAATTCCCTGTGATCTTTTGTTTTGAGGTTCCCTTCGTTTACCTTCTTTCATGTTGATGGCGGTGTTTCTATGTTTCTGTGTGTGACATATCTTTAAGCATCTTTTGCAGGGCTGGACGAGTGGTGACAAATTCTTTCAACTTCTGTTTGCTATGAAAGGTCTTTATTTCAGCTTCATTCACAAATGAGAGCTTTGCAGGATGTAATATTCTGGGTTGGCAGTTTTTCTCTCTTCATACCTGGACTATGTCTTGCCATTCCCTTCCAGCTTGTCGGGTTTCTGATGAGAAGTCTGCTGTGAGTTTAATTGGAGATCCTCTGAGAGTAATCTGATGTTTCTCTCTTGCACATTTTAGGTTCTTTTCAATCTCCCCATGGTGGTAGATCATTGTGGCTGGATCAAAAGTGGAGCAGCTGGGACTTGGACCAGTGTCCATATGAGATGATGGCACTGCAGGTAGAAGGTTTACCTGCTACCCCACAGCACCAGCCTCAAAAGATTCTAAAACTGAAAGATGACAACTAATGTGGTTTCTTTTACAAATTTTACAAGAAGCATTTTCATGAAGAAATGTTGTTTAGCTCTTTATCGTATTTTTTAAAAGATATGTTTATTTATTTGAAAGACAGAGAAGTTCATTTTTTTCTTCCCTTATCTCTCTCTTGCCCCCACACTCCCTACCTATCAAATAAGTAAACCAAAACTTTTTAAATCCTAAATATTTACATGACCTATGTGATAATTTTCTGAATTGCTAACTTGAGGAGCATCAGTAATGCAATGGTTCTTTAAATTATCCTACTATTCCTTTTTACAGATTCTGACTTTAAAGATTCACTTTTGCCTGACTTTCTGCATTAATTCAATCCAATCATAGGGTCTGACTGGACAGCTGAATAGGGAGAGGTCTGTGCAGTTACTAATACTTCCTGTTGCACATGGAGGAATTCGCCAGGTTTTCTAGAGATTCAGTTACAAATAAATGATTTGGGTCCATGCTGTAGCTCAGCAGGTTAAAGCCCTTGTTTGCAGTGCTGGCATTGCATATGGGCAATAAAGGTTTAAACATTGTATTTTATCACTGGATACCCGGGGTGGGCTAACCTTTCTTTGTCATGCATCACTTGGATATGGGCTTTGCTCTGTGTCTGGATGTTCACCAGCATTGTGGGGGTGGTGGTGGAGGTAAAGCAGACGTCCACTAAGGACAGTTTGGAGAGGAAGAGGTACATGGGCATGTGTAGGTTGGGGTCTGAGAGGATGGCCAGAATGATGAACAGGTTCCCAGCCACAGTGACCAGGTACATGGAGAGGAAGAGCTCAAAAATGAGGGGCTGCAGTGCTGGGTCCTATGAGAATCCCAGAAGAAGGACTTCTGAAGGTTGAGTTTCATTGCCTGGTTGCATGTGGTACAAATCACTGCCAGGAAAGAGACAAATAACATGAAAGAGAGAGAGAGAGAGAGAGAGAGAGAGCGAGCGAGAGCGCATGAGAGAGCACTAGAGGAAGAGAGGATGAGAGAAATAGAGTGGGCACGAGGGAAACCAAGATCCAACAATACTAGGGGATCACTGAGGGGCTTAGAGGAAGAAAAATGTCTCTTGTGTCTGCAGAACTCTAACCCTAGCTTTGTGTCCCTGTTGCTCATGGAATAAAAAGCTGCAGTCAGCATGAATTAGGGACTAATATGTCCAGATTATTGATTGTTAATCTCAGACTGACCAATGAAACAGAAGATACAATGTGCAAAACATTAGAATAGAACAAGTGTGATAACCCAGTGACATTGAAAATGGTCATAAATGCACCATTGAACTGCCAGACACTTGGAAAGAGAAAACTCCATGAGGTATTTTCAGCTGAGAGGAAGGAGGCTTGGAAGCTCTGATTTAATCTTGTGTAGACGTTTGTGCCTTCAGGTTGGCTTCTGGAAGATAAAGCAATCTTCGTGAAATGGTGAATGACCATGTGTTTCAAATGAGGACAGGAGCAGCTGTGACTTGTAGTTAGTGATCTAATCATATGAAGTGAAGAGGAACAGTGTTTCTGACAACAGGCCTAAAAACAACTTACAAAGCAAAGTTATCAGAGTGACTAACAAGACTTAAAAGCAAAGGGATTTGAGACTGATATTTGGGAATAGAAAGTTTGCAAACTGTTGCAACCTCTCTAGCTTAATATATCTACAAGTCTCTTTCAAAAAATTCATGAAATGAGTGTGAACATCAAAAACATTACGTTGAAGGAAAGAAGCCTTAAATAAACGAGTGAAATTAGTCCACAGTTATTGAAGTCAGAGTGTGTTCATCCTCTGTTACAGCTGTGCCTATATGGTTGTCTAGACACAGAAACATTCGTTAGGCTGCACACCTGAGAATTTTGGATTTCACTGATATAATAAAATCTTTTAAAGAAACAAAACATTCATAAAATGCAAATGAATATGCATTTACTTTGGTGCACAGCTTTTGCACGTGACACATTTTTTACATGTTGGAGACCTCTTGTAAACATGGATTATGTCTTTGCTGAGCTCTGGATTTCAAATCTTTTTTTTTTTTTGCACCACAGTAACATCATCTTTGAGTTCCCTTTTTAAAAATTTTTATTTAATAAATATAAATTTCCAAAGTACAACTTTTGGATTATAGCATCTTTTCCCTCCATAACCTCCCTCCCACCTGCAACCATCCCATCTCCCGCTCCCTCTCCCATCCCATTCACATCAAAATTCATTTTCAATTATCTTGATATACAGAAGATCAACTGTATGCTAAGTAAAGATTTCAACAGTTTGCACCCACACAGAAACACAAAGTATAAAATACTGTTTGAGTACTAGTTATACCATTAATTCACATAGTACAACACATTAAGGACAGAGACACTACATGGGGAATAAGTGCACAGTGACTCCTGTTGTTAATTTAACAATTGACACTCTTATTTATGGTGTCAGTAATCACCCAAGGCTCTTGTCATGAACTGCCAAGGCTATGGAAGCATTCTGAGTTTGCCCACTCTGATCTTATTTAGACCAGGTCATAGTCAAAGTGGAAGTTCTCACCTCCCTTCAGAGAAAGGTACCTCCTTCTTTGATGGCCCCATTCGTTCCACTGGGATCTCACTCACAGAGATCTTTCATTTAGGTCATTTTTTTCCAAAGTGTGTTGTCTTTCCATGCCTGAAATACCCTCATGGGCTTTTTAGGCAGATCTGAATGCCTTAAGGGCTGATTCTGAGGCCAGAGTGCTGTTTAGGACATCTGCTATTTTATGAGTCTCCTGTGTATCCTGCTTTCCATGTTGGAAAGACATACGTAACAGACAAAGGCATCACATAAACAAGACTAGTGTCTGCTAATACTGATAGAATTAAAAAGGAGAGAACAAGATGGAGGAATCTGGAAAACATCATTCTGAGTGAATTAAGCCAGTCCCAAAGGGACAAATATCATATGTTCTCCCTGATTGGCAACAACTAACTGAGCACCGAAGGGGAAACCTGTTGAAGTGAAATGGACACTATGAGAAACAGTGACTTGATCAGTTCTTGTGCTGACTGTTGTTGTACAATGTAATACTTTATCCATTTTAGTATTTTTTAATTCTAGTAGTAGTGGTTGAACTCTGTAATTAACACACAATTATTCTTAGGTGTTAAAATTTTAACTGAAAAGTGTTCCCTGTGAAATATAAGAGTGGGAATAAGAGAGGGAGGAGATGTATAATTTGGGGTATGCTAAATCGGACTTGCCCCAATTGATGGAGTTAGAATTGTGCCAGGAGATTTCAATACAATCCCATCAAAGTGGCATGTACAAGGCAATCTCACTAGTCCAAGTGATCAATTTCAGTTCACAATTGATCACACTGATAGGTCTAAGAGTCAAAGGGATCACACAAACAAGACTAGTGTCTGCTAATACTAACTGATAGAATCAAAAAGGGAGAGAATGATCCAACATGGGAAGCGAGATCCACAGCAGACTCATAGAATGGCAGATGTCCTAAACAGCACTCTGGCCTCAGAATCAGCCCTTAAGGCATTCAGATCTGGCTCAAGAGCCTATGAGAGTATTTTAGCCATGGAAAGCCAAGACACTCTGGGAAAAAAAAAGAAGACCTAAATGAAAGATATTGTGCAAGTGAGATACAAGTGGAAAGAACAGGGCCATCAAAAAAGGAGGTAGCTTTCTCTGAAGGGAGGAGAGAACTTCCACTTTGACTATGACCCTGTCAGAATAAGATTGAAGTCGGCGAACCCAAAAGGCTTCCATAGCCTCGGC
>CM027392.1:7438813-7458853 GCA_015711505.1 Sylvilagus bachmani | reverse complement strand
AATTAATCAATTTTTTAAAAAAAATCATGTAGGATCTCTGTCCTTAATGTGCTGTACATTGTGAATTAATACTATAACCAGTACTCCAACAGTGTTTTTCACTTTGTGTCCCTATGTGAGAGCAAACTGTTGAAATCTTTACTTCATATGTACTAAACTGATCTTCTGTATATAAAGAGAATTGAAAATGAATGTTGATGTGAATGGAAGGGGAGAGGGAGAGGGAAAGGGGAGGGTTGCAGGTGGGAGCGAAGTTATGGGGGGGAATCCATTGTAATACATAAGCTGTACTTTGGAAATTTATATTCTTTAAATAAAAACTTTATAAAAAATAAATAAATGCTGCTGAGAAAACTGGATTTCCACGTGCAAAAGCATGAAGCAAGACCCCTACCCTACACCTTACACAAAAATCCACTCACCATGCATTAAAGACCTAAATCTATGACCCAACACCATAAAATTATTAGAGAGCCTTGGATAAACCCTGCAAGATATAGGTACCAGCAAAGACTTCTTGGAAAAGACCTCGGAAGCACAGGCAGACAAAGCCAAAATTAACAGTCAGGCAATTGAAGAGGCAACCAACAGAATGGGAAAATATATTTGTAAACTATGCAACAGATAAAGGGTTGATAACCAGAATCTACAGAGACATTAAGAAACTCCACAACAACAAAACAACCCACTTAAGAGATGGGCCAAGGACCTCAATAGACATATTTTCAAAAGAGGAAATCCAAATGGCCAACAGGCACATGAAAAAATGTTCAGGATCCCTAACTATCAGGGAAATGCAAATCAAAACCACAATGAGGTTCCACCTCACCCTGGTCAGAATGGCTCACATTCAGAAATCTACCAACAACAGATGCTGAGAGGATGTGGGGGAAAAGGGACACTAACCCACTGTTGGTGGGAATGCAAACTGGTTCATCCGCTAATGGAAGTCAGTCTGGAGATGCCTCAGAAACCTGAATATAACCCTAGCATACAACCCAGCCATCCCACTCCTTGGAATTTACCCAAAGGAAATTAAATTGTCAAACAAAAAAGCTGTCTGCACTTGAATGTTTCTTGCAGCTCAGTTCACAATAGCTAAGACCTGGAACCAACCCAAATGCCCATCAACATTAGACTGGATAAAGAAATTATGGGATATGTACTCTACAGAATACTATACAACAGTGAAAAGCAATGAAATCTGGACATTTGCAACAGAAGAGGAGTGAATTAAGCCAGTCCCAAAGGGATAAATGTCATATGTTCTCCCTGATCAGTGACAGCTAACCAAGCACCAAAAAGGAAACCTGTTGAAGTGAAATGGACACTATGAGAAACAGTGACTTGATCAGCCCTTGCTCTGAATGTTGATGAACAATTTAATACTTTAGCCCATTTAGTTTTTTTTGTTCTACTTAATACTATTGGTTGAACTCTGTAATTAATACACATTTATTCTTAAGTGTTGAAACTTAACTGAAAAGTGATCTCTGTTAAATATAAGAGTGGGAATAAGAGAGGGAGGAGATGTACAATTTGGGAAATGCTCAAGCTGACTTGCCCCAAAGTGTAGAGTTAGAAACATGCCAGGGGAATCCAATTCAATCCCATCAAGGTGGCATGTACCAATGCCATCTCACTAGTGCAAGTGATAATTTCTGTTCATAATTGGTCCTAATGATAGGACTAAGAGTCAAAGGGATCACACAAACAAGACTAGTGTCTGCTAATACTAACTGATAGACTCATAGAATGGCGGATGTCCTAAACAGCACTCTGGCCTCAGAATCAGCCCTTAAGGCATTTGGATCTGGCTGAAAAGCCCATGAGAGAATTTCATGCATGGAAACCAAGACTCTCTGGAAAAAAAAATGAAATGACCTAAATGAAAGATCTCTGCGAGTGAGATCCCAGTGGAAAGAATGGGGCCATCAAAGACAGAGGTACCTTTCTCTGAAGGGAGGAGAGAACTTCCACTTTGACTATGACCTTGTCTAAATATGATCAGAGTCAGTGAACTCAAAAGGCTTCCATAGCCTAGGCAACTCATGACAAGAGCCTAGGGTGATTACTGACACCATGAACAAGAGTGTCAATTTGTTAAGTCAACTACAGGAGTCACTGTGGACTTACTTCTCATGTAGGATCTGTCCTTAATGTGTTGTCCAATGTGAAGTAATGCTATAACTAGTACTGAAACAGTATTTTTCACTTTATGTTTCTGTGTGGGTGCAAACTGTTGAAATCTTTACTTAGCATACAGTTGATCTTCTGTATATAAAGATAATTGGAAATTAATCTTGATGTGAATGGGTGGGGAGAGGGAGTGAGAGAGGGGAGAGTTGTGGGTGGGAGGGAAGTTATCAGGGGGGAAAAGCCACTGTAATCCATAAACTGTACTTTGGAAATTTATATTCATTAAATAAAAATTTAAAAAAAAGTCCTTTGCTGGCCAGCGCTAATCCTCCGCCTGTGGTGCCAGTGCTCTGGGTTCTAGTCCCGGTTAGGGTGCTCGTTCTGTCCCGGTTGCTCCTCTTCCAGTCCAGCTCTTTGCTGTGGCCCAGGAAGTAGTGGAGGATGGCCCGAGTGCTTGGGTCCTGTACCCACATGGGAGACCAGGAGGAAGCACCCAGCTCCTGGCTTCGGATCAGCTCAGCGCACTGGCCATAGCAACCATTTGGGGGGTGAACCAATGGAAGGAAAGGTCTTCCTTTCTTTCTTTCTCTCTTGTCTCTCTCTCTCTCATTGTCTAACTCATCCTGTCAAAAAAAGAGAAAAGTCCTTTGCCCATTTCTTCTTCTTCTTTTTTTAACCTAGAAACCTTTTATTTAAGGTATACAAACTTCATGCATTTCATATTTACAAATTTAGGAACACAGTAAATCTTCCCACTGCACCCTTCCTCTTGCCCTCACTCCCAGCCTTCTTCCTCTTCCCTCTCCCATTCCATTTTTATTTTTTATGAAGACCTATTTTCAGTTAACTTTATACTCATAAGATTAACCCTACACTAATTAAATAATTCAGCAAATAGTACCAAGAACAAACTCCACTGTTCCCCAACAGTTGAGACAAGGGCTGTTAACAATTATTGCATTTCAAAGTGTCAATTTTATTTCTATAGATTACCTTTTAGGTACTTTATTAGTTAGCACAGATCAGGGAGCACGTATAGTATTTGTCTTTTTGAGATTGGCTTATTTAACTAAGTATAATGGTTTCCAGTTGCATTCATTTTGTTGCAAATGATAGGGTTTCATTTTTTACATGTGTATATTATTCTGTAGTGTATATATATCATAATTTCTTTATCCAGTCTTCAGTTAATGACATCTGGGTTGATTAACATCTTAGCTATTGTAAACTGAGCTGCAAAAATCATGGAGATACAGATAACTCTTTTGTACATTGATTTCATTTCCCTTGGGTAAATTTCCAAGAGTGGGATGGCTGGGTCATATGGTAGGTCTTCATACCGTCTTCCACAGTGGCTGCACCACTATACATCCCTTCCAACAGTGAATTAGGGTATCTTTTCCCCCACATCCTCATTAACCTTTGTTGTTTGTTGACTTCTATATGAGAAATATTCGAACTGGGGTGAGGTGTAATCTCATTATGGTTTTGACTTTCATTTCCCTGATGGCTAGTGATCCTGAGCCTTTTTTCCTGTGTCTGTTGTCCTTTATTGGGCATTTCCTAACAGTCCCTAACAACATGGCACCTGGCTAATGTTCGGGGGGCATGTCTGCAGCCACTGCAGTTAAACCACACAAGATCGGACCACCTGCAGGGATAGGTCTGTTTAGTTCTGGACACGTGGACAGTGCGTGATCCCTATACCTCACTTGAGATGCCCCTGTGTGCATTACCTTTTTGCTGATTGGCTCCCCTACTGCGCATGTCCTTCGTAAGCTTTATAAACCTGTACACTTCCTCAATAAAGTAGCTCCTGCTTCAACAGAACTCACAGGTGCTTGCTGTGGTGTACTTGACCCATCGACCTTACCCTTCCCATTTGCCTTTTCGGGGAGTGCTTGTACTATCCCCTGCTGGTCAGGGGACGGTCTCAGGCTTAAGACCCCAACAGTCCTTTTCCCATTTCTTAACTGTACAATTTGTTTTGTTGAGTTCCTTGTGTTCTTTATAAATTATTGATATTCATCCTCTATCAACTTCATAGTCTGCAAATTTGTTTGCCATTCTCTTGGTTGTCTCTTCACTTTGCTGAGTGTTTCCTTTGCAGTGTAGAAGTTTCTCAGCTTGAAATAGTAATGTTTGTCTATTTAGGCTTTGATTGCCTGTGTTTCAGGAGTCTTCCTTTTCCTTTTTTCTTTTGCTAAGTTTTATTTAAGGTCTGCAAGTTTTATGTATTTCATATAAATATGCTTAGGAACACAGTGATTCTTCCCACCCTAGCCTCCCTCCTGCCATGCTCCACCCTTCTTCCTCCTCCCTCTCTTATTCCCACTGTTAATTTTTTAAAAGGTCTATTTTCAGTTTACTATATTTTGTTTTTTTTAAATTTTATTTAATGAACATAAATTTCCAAAGTACAGCTTATGGATTACAATAGCTTCCCCCCCATAACTTCCCTCCCACCCACAACACTCCCCTCTCCCACTCCCACTCCCCTGCCATTCACATCAAGATTAATTTTCAATTATCTTTATATACAGAAGATCAATTTAGCATATATTAAGTAAAGATTTCAACAGAAACACAAAGTGTAAAATACTATTTGAGTACTAGTTATAGCATTAATTAAACACCTAAGAATAATTGTGTATTAATTGCAGAGTTTAACCAATAGTTTTAAGTAGAACATAAAAAATACTAAAAGGGTTAGTATTAAGTTCTTTTTTTATGTTTGTTGTTATATAGTTATTTTTTTATTTAATAAATGTGAATTTACAAAGTGCAACTTTTGTATTGTTGTGGCTTCCCCCCCAACCTCCCTCCCTCCTGCGGCCCTCCCCTCCCCCACTCCCTCTCTCATCCCGCCCTTCATCGAGTTTCATTTTCAATTACCATCATATACTGAAGATCAACTTAGTATATACTAAGCAAGGATTTCAACAGGCTGCACTCACACAACTGCACAAGGTATAGGGTATTGTTCGACTAGTATTGTTGTTTTTAAGTTTCTTAGTAAAACACATTAAGGACAGAGATCCTACATGGGGAGCATGTACCCAGTGACTCCCATTGTTGATTTAACAATTGGCGCTTTTATTTATGACATCAGCAATCACCCGAGACTCTTGCTGTGAGCTGTCTAGGCTATGGAAGCCCCTTGAGTTCACCAACTCTGAACTTGTTTAGTCAAGGCCGTATCATGGTGGAGGTTCCTTCCTCCCTTCAGAGAAAGGCACCTCTCTCCTTGATGGCCTGTTCCTTCTGCTGGGGTCTCGTTCACCAGGATCTTTCATTTAGATTGTTTTTTGCTACCGTGTCATGGCTTTCCATGCCTGTGAGACTCTCATGGACCTTTTAGCCAGATCCGAGTGTCCCAAGGGTTGATTCTGAGGCAGGAGTGCTGTTTTGGGCATTTGCCATTCTATGAGTCTGCTGTGTGTCCTGCTTCCCCCGCAAGATCATTCTTTCCCTTCTAATTCTATCCTTCATTATTTGCTTACACTGGTCTTATTTGTGAGCTCTCTTCAACACATACCCTATCTTTTTGATCAGTTGTGTATTTATACTTATCACTTTACCAAGTGCGCTGGCATTGGTACCTGCCTCCTTGGTAAGATTGAGTTGAAATCCCCTGGCACATTTCTAGTAACACCATTGGAGGTAAGTCCGAGTGAGCATGTGCCAACCTATATATCTCCTCCCTCTCTTATTCCCACTCCTATGTTTAACAGAGATCACTTTTCTGTTAATTTTAAATGCCTAAGAATGATTGTGCATTGATTAAAGAGCTCAACCAGTGGTCTTATGTAGAACAAACAGAGCAACAACAACAACAACAACAACAAAAATACTAAAAGGAATAAAATAGTAAGTTGTTCCTCAACAGTCTAGACAAGGGCTGATCATGTAATTGTCTCTCATCGTGTCCATTTCACTTCAATGGATATCATTTTAGATGCTCATTTAGTTGCCATAGATCAGGGAGAACATATGATATTTGTCCCTTTTGGACTGGCTTATTTCACTCCGCATGATGTTTTCCAGCTTCCTCCATTTTGTTTTAAATGCCCAGATTTCATTGTTTTTTACTGCTGTATAGTGTTCCATAGAGTACATATCCCACAGTTTTTTATCCAGTCTACTGTTGATGGGCATTTGGGATGGTTCCAGGTCTTAGCTATTGTGAATTGAGCTGCAACAAATATTGAGGTGCAAATGGCTCTTTTTTTCCCCCCTTTAATTCCATTTGGGTAAATTCCAAGGAGTGGGATGGCTGGGTCCTGTGGTAGTGCTATATTCAGGTTTCTGAGGACTCTCCAAAATGTCTTCCATAGTGGCTTTACCAGTTTGCATTCCCACCAACAGTGGATTAGTGTCCCTTTTTCCCCAATTCCTCGCCAGCATCTGTTGTTGGTTGATTTCTGTATGTAAGCCAATCTAACCGGGGTGAGGTGGAACCTCATTGTGGTTTTGATTTGCATTTCCCTGATGGCTAGGGATCCTGAGCATTTTTTCGTGTGCCTGTTGGCCATTTGGATTTCCTCTTTTGAAAAATGTCTGTTATTGGGTTGTTTGTTTTGATTCTATGGTGTTTATTGATCATTTTATAGATTCTAGTTGTTAATCCTTTATCTGTTGTGTAGTTTGTGAATAATGTCTCCAATTTTGATGGTTGCCTCTTCACTTTCCTGACTGTTTCCTTTGCTGTAAAGAAACTCTTCAATTTGAGGTAATCCCATTTGTTTATTTTATCTTTGATTACCCATGCCTCTGGGATCTTCTCCAGGAATTTTTCAGCTGTTCCAATATCTTGAAGGGTTTCTCCTATGCTCTCAATTAGTTTCATGATGTCATGCAGCGTCTCTAGTTCTTTGATCCATGTTGAGTGGATTTTTGTATAAGGTGTAAGGTAGGGATCTTGCTTCATACTGCGACATGAGGACATCCAGCTTTCCCAGCACCATTTGTTGAAGAGGCTGTCCTTGTTCTAGGGGTTGGTTTTAGGTCCTTTGTTGAATATGAGTTGGTTATAGATGTTTGGAGTGATCTCTGGTGTTTCTATTCTGTTCCATTGATCTACCCATCTGTTTTTGTACCAGTACCAGGCTTTTTTGATTATAATTGCCCTGTAGTATGTCTTGAAGTCTGGAATTGTGATGCCTCCGGCCTTGTTTTTATTGTAAAGGATTGCTTTAGCTATTCTTGGTCTTCTGTTTCTCCATATGAATTTCAGCATCATTTTTTCAGGTCTTTGAAGAATTACTTTGGTATTTTGATTGGTATTGCATTGAACTTGTAAATTGCTTTTGGGAGAATGGACATTTTGATGATATTGATTCTTCCAATCCATGAGCATGGCAGGTTTTTCCATTTTTTTTTGCGTCATCTTCTATTTCTTTCTTTAGTGTTTTGTAATATTCATCATAGAGGTCTTTGACATCCTTGGTTAAATTTATTCCAAGGTACTTTATTGTTTTTGTGGCTATCATGAATGGGATTGATCTTAGAAGTTCCTCCTCGGCCCTGGCATTATCTGTGTATACAAAGGCTGTTGATTTCTGAGCATTGACTTTGTATCCTGCTACTTTGCCAAACTCTTCCATGAGTTCCAATAGTCTCTTATAGGAGTTTATCAGGTCCCCTATATACAGTATCATGTCATCTGCAAATAGGGATAGTTTAACTTCCTCCTTTCCCATTTGTATCCCTTTAATTTCTTTTTCTTGCCTGATGGCCCTGGCTAACACTTTTAGGACTATATTGAATAGCAATGGTGAGAGTGGGCTTCCCTGTCTGGTACCAGTTTTCAATGGAAATGCCTCCAACTTTTCCCCATTCAATATGATGCTGGCCATTGGTTTATCATAGACTGCCTTAATTGTGTTGAGGAATGTTCCTTCTAAATCCAATTTGCTTAGGGTTTTCATCATGAAAGGGTGTTGTATTTTGTCAAATGCTTTCTCTGCATCTATTGAGATAATCACATGATTTTTGTTTCTCAATTTATTAACGTGATGTATTACATTGATTGACTTTCGAATATTAAACCATCCCTGCATACCAGGGATAAATCCCACTTGGTCCGGGTGAATGATCTTTCTGATGTACAGTTGGATTCAGTTTGCCAGGATTTTGTTGAATATTTTTGCATCTATGTTCATCAGGGAGACAGGTCTGTAGTTTTCTTTCTCTGTTGTGTCTTTTCCAGGCTTAGGAATTAAGGTGATATTGGCTTCATAGAAAGAATTTGGGAGGATTCCCCCCCTTTCAATTGTTTTCAATAATTTGAGAAGAACTGGGGTTAGTTGTTCTCTAAATGTCTGGTAAAATTTGATGGTGAAGCCATCTGATCCTGGGCTCTTCTTTTTCGGTAGTGCGTTTATTACTGATTCAATTTCTTCCATGGTTATGGGTCTATTTAGATGTTCTATATCTTCACAGCTCAGTTTAGGAAGGTTGTATGTGTCCAGGAATCTATCCATTTCTTCCAGGTTCCCCAATTTGTTAGCATACATCTCTTTGTAGTGGTTTCTGATGATTCTTTTTATTTCTGTTGTATCTGTTGTTACATTTCCATTACTATCTTTGATTTTACAGATTTGGGTCTCCTCTCTCCTTTTTTTGGTTAGTTGGGCCAATGGTGTGTCAATTTTGTTTATTTTTTCAAAGAACCAGCTCCTGGTTTCGTTGATCTTTTGTATTTTTTTTTTTTTGGTTTCAATTCTGTTTATTTCTTCTCTGATCTTTAGTATTTCTTTCCTCCTTCTGGATTTGGGCTTGATTTGCTGCTGTTTTTCTAAATCCTTGAGGTGCATGGAGAGTTCATTTGTTTGGTTCCTTTCCAGCTTCTTGATGTAAGCACCAATTGCTATAAACTTTCCTCTTAGCACTGCTTTTGCCGTGTCCCACAGGTTTTGATAGGTTGTGTTATCATTTTCATTTGTTTCTAGAAATCTTTTGACTTCTCTTTTAATTTCTTCGATGACCCACTGTTCATTTAGGATCATGTTGTCCATTCTCCATATATTTGCATATGGTGTAGAGATTCTTGGGTTGTTGATTTCGAGTTTCACTGTCCTGTGGTCTGAGAAGCTGTATGGTATAGTTTCAATTTTTTTGAATTTGTTGAGGCTTCCTTTATGGCCTAGCATATGGTCAATCCTAGAGAATGTTCCATGTACTGGGGAGAAATATGTGAACTCTGTGGCTATGGGGTGGAAGGTTCTGAAGATATCTATTAGGTCTATTTGGTCTTTAGCATCAATTAACTGTTGTTTCCTTGTTGAATTTCTGCTTGGTTGATCTGCCCATTGGTGAGAGTGGGGTGTTGAAGTCCCCTGTTACTGTTGTATTTGAATCTATATATCCCTTTAAATCCTTTAGTAATTCTTTCAGGTAGCCAGGCACCCTGTAGTTAGGTGCGTATACATTTATAATAGTAATGTCTTCCTGTTGGATAGATCCTTTAATCATTATATACTGCCCTTCTCTGTCTCTTTTAATAGTTTTTATGTTAAAGTCTATTTTGTCTGATATCAGGATGGCCACACCAGCTCTTTTTTGATTTCTGTTAGCTTGGAGTATCTTTTTCCTTGCTTTCACTTTCAGTCTGCATGCATCTTTGCTGATAAGGTGTGTCTCCTGAAGGCAGCATATAGATGGATTCTCTTACTTGATCCAATCAGCTAGTCTATGTCTTTTGGTATTAGAATTAAGACCATTCACATTCAGTGTGATTACTGTTAAGTACTGTCTTTTCCCATTCATGTTTCATAAATGAGCTGTTTATGTATTTTGAACTTTGTTTGTAGGTTACTCTACATTTGCTTTTTTTTTGCAGTGAAGTTCTTGTTTTTGTATTTCTGTGTGCAGCACATCTTTGAGCAAGTGTTGTAGGGTTGGACACATGGATACAAATTCTTTCAGTTTCTGTTTATCTTGGAAGATCTTCATTTCCCCTTCATTCATAAATGATAGCTTTACAGGGTATAGTATTCTAGGTTGGCATTGTTTGTCTTTTAAAACTTGAAATATATCATGCCATTGTCTCCTTGCCTGTTAGTGTTTGCAATGAGAAGTCTGGGGTGAGTCTGATTAACTTACCCCCGAATGTGATTTGTCATTTCTCTCTGGCACATTTTAGGATTTGCTCTTTGTGTGTCACTGAGCTGAGTGTTGCCACAATATGTCGCGGTAAATTTCTCTTCTGTTCTACCCTGTTCAGAGTCCTGGCTATCTGTTGAATTTGCCTGTTGTTATCCAGCTGCCTTTGTTTGAAGTTTTCTGATATTATTTCATTGAAAACATCTTCCAATTCATTCTCTCTTTCCACCCCCTCAGGGACTCCTATTGTCCGAACATTACACCATTTGATTGAATCTTGTAAGTCACCAACCGTATTTTTTAATTTTTTAATTTCTTCTTCCTGCGTTTGAACTGACTGTATTATTTCTGGAAGTTTGTCTTCGAATTCTGATATTCGGTCTTCCATTTCATCTGTTCGATTTCCGAGGGATTCCATGGTGTTTTTTATATGGTCAATTGAGTTTTTCATTTCCAGTATTTCATTCTGGCTTCTCTTTAGGATCTCTAATCCTTGGGCTTGTTTTTCGTTAAGCTCTCAACGCTGTTTCTCATTATTTCTAAGTAATCTGGTTATTAATTTTCTGAATTCTTTTTCTGGCATGGTTTCAAATGCTTCTTCTTCTTCAGCCTCTGTTATGGTTGGGTTAGCCTGCTCCATTGGCGAGTTTATATGTTCTTCTATATTCTTATTGTGGGTTTTTGTTTTGTTTTTTGGCATTCCGTCTGGGTGGTTTTTCAGGTTGATTTCCCTCTGCTATGGGCTGCTGTGAGTCTGTACCAATATCTATTGTAAGCAGGCTGCTCTGCCTTCTAGAGTTTGTTTGTTTATTTTTTACTTACTTATTTATTTATTGTAACTTGAATGGGCTGGTGTCAGGGCTTTGAGGTGCCAATCTCCCCACCTTGGGGGCTGGTTTCCTTGTTCCTATGTTCACCCTTACATTGTTGGTCAGCCACTCTCTCTCACTGCACCTCCTGTGTGAGGAGTGTCAAGTAGCTCCAGACCACCTTTGGACTCCACCCCTGCTGCTTCCACCTTCGGAGCAGAGGCCAGCCTCCCTTAAGCCTGAATGTAAACAAACAGGATGGCTGCACTCTGCCCACTGCAGCTCTGATTGTGGGTTGGGCAGCTCCTAAGGATCCTAGCGTTTTCAATCCCTCAGTTCATCCCCCTGGATCCTGCCCTCTTCTTGCGGGCGCTACTCATTTTTTTTTTCTAGTAACTTGAGTAGACTGGTGTCAGGGCTTTGAGCTGCCCTCCCTAGCTGCCCGTCCCTGCGCAAGGAGTGTCATGTCACTCCACTCCAAATTTGGGCTCTGCCTCTGAAGGTTAGTGCGGAGGCAGAGGCAGTTCTCCTTTAAGCCCGAATGTAAACAAACAAGATGGCTGCTTCCCGCCTGCTGCAGCTCTGATTTGGGGGAGGGATCCTGGATTGTTTAGTCCCTCAATTAGTCCCCCTGAATCATGCACTCTTCTGCAGGAGCTACTCACTCTGTTCCATTTTCTATTTCCTCCCCCACTCAGTCAGGCGTGTCTGAGTGTTGGTCCCAGGGTGGGTTGGGGGAGGGGCAGCCACGGCTGTTACAGCAGTGCCTCTGGGTGAGCGCCCTGTCTCATCTCGGTTTCCATCGCTGGTGCGTACACACTCCTGCTGGTGTCCTGCTCTTCAGGTGTCCGCGTCCTCCTCACAGGTCCACCCTGTCTCCCCAGTTTCAGAAGAGCTTCCCTTTCCCCGAAACTACAAATTCTCACTCGTCTTTGAACCTTCCCTTCCCTGATCATTGGTGTGCTCCCTCCCTATTCTGCCATCTTGGAACTCCCATCCAGTTTACTATATTTTCATGATTAATCCTACACTAGGTAGAGTGTTCAACAAATAGTATGAGGTAAAAAACCACTATTCCTCAACAGTAAAGAAAGAACTGTGAACAATCATTGAATCTCAAAATATCAATTTCACTCCAATACATTACATTTTAGGTACTCTATTAGTTACTATATATCTGAGAAAAAAATGGTACTTTTTTTGGGACATAATCAAAGTCTTAAATGAAAAAAAACCTGTCAACCCAGAATACTGTAACCAGTAAAGTTCTCATTTATGAATGAAGGTGAAATAAAGACTTCCTATAATTTTATTTTTTCTGAATTATGCAAAATTCTTTTAGAAATCTTTAAACTTTTTAAAATTAAGATTGTGTACTGATTTCATGTATTTCATAGATACAATTCTAAGAATATAATACTTCCCTCTTTTCTTTTCTCCGACCCTTAAGCCCTCCTCCTTCTTTCCTTTTTTTTAACTTATGCAGAAACAGAATTTCAATTTACTTTATCATCATATGATGTGGAATCAATCTAGATGTCCATCAGCTGATGACTGGATAAAAAAAAGTATTTATACACTATGGAAAAGTGAAAGAGCAGAAAGCCTAAGGAAGTGAATTACTTGGATTGCATGGAGAAATGAATGTCAGAGAAGTGGAAACCATGTGAAATAAATACAAGGAGAAAGTTCTACAATCAGATCCAAGCTGCACATTGTGGGATTCCAACACCTGAGTCCAGCAGTCATGGGAAATTCTGCAGTCCTGATTCAATGGTCTTTTTGGCAGAGTGTCCCACAAAGAGTCTTTCCAGAGCCCTCTTTACATCTGTGTTCCTCAGACTGTAGATGAAGTGGTTCAGCATGGGGTGACCACTGTGTACATCACTGAGGCCATGGCAGTTGATTGTGGATTTTGGGGAACAGCAGTACTAATGTACACACCTAGGCAGGTGCAATAAAATAAGCAGACAATGGGGAGGTGAGAGGCACAGGTGGAAAATGCTTTATACTTCCCCTGAACTGAGGAGCTTGCACAGATGGAGATGATCTTAGAGTAGGAGTAAAGGATCCCAGAGAGAGGACACCCGGGAGTACAACTGCAACATAGATGACCACATCATTAAGAAAGGTGTCAGAACAGGCACTATGGATCACCTGGTTCAGTTCACAGAAGTGGGGTATTTTTAGGTGTGTGCAGAAGGACAGCTGCAGCACCATTAGGCTTTGCAACAAGGAATGCAAAGCATCGATGCCCCAGGACACCAAGATCAGCTGCACATAGAGCTGGGGGTTCATGATGACTATATAGTGCGGGAGGTGACAGATGGCCACAAACCTGTCATAGGCCATCACAGCCAAGATAAAGTTGTCCATCTCTGCAAATAGCATGAAGAAGAACATCTGGGTGATGCAGCCTGCATAGCTGATGGCTTTGCTCTGTGTCTGGATGTTCACCAGCATCTTGGGGATGGTGGTGGAGGTGAAGCAGACGTCCACCAAGGACAGGTTGGAGGAAGAAGTACATGGGTGTGTGGAGGCGGGGGTCTAAGAGGATGGCCAGGATGATGAACAGATTCTCAGCCAAAGTGACCACATACATGGAGAGGAGGAGCCCAAATATGAGGGGTTGCAGTGCTGGGTCCTCTGAGAATCCCAGGAGAAGAAAATCTCAAGGTTGAGTTTCATTGCTTGGTTCCATGTATAGGATGTCACTGCCAGGAAACAGACAAATTACATGACTCAGGTTCACACATTGGGTTTTACTCATTTCATTGAAAGGATATATCATCTATGTTTTGTGATCAAAGAATTAGATTTCTGTGTGTACTCTGTCCGTTTTAGTGGGTCCCTTGATCCCACTCTATATTTTTCTTATCCACCCTCTGTATTTTGCCCACAATGTCTTTGTTCTGTAGCTTTTGGTAGAAAATCTATAATGCATTGGAAAAATATATTTAGTGCCAGCCATGTTCCAAGGGCAGTCCAGAAGGTGAGTATCAGGTGCTGGACAAGCAGAGCTCCTACAGTCTGATCATGGAACTGGAAGAGAAGCACAGACAGAAATAATCAGAGGTCTGCTGGGAGATGGTAGGCTCTCCAGAGTAAGTGTAAGCTGACTGGAAGGAAGGAGTGTTAGAGGGTCATATCCTCACGGGGTACCAGGCAAAGGCAGTGGACAAAGTGACATTTGGAGAGAGACAGCAATGGGGAGAGTCTGGTTTCCACAAGGTTATTGAAGGAGCTGCCTGGCAGGAGGCCCAGGCAGGACAAAGGCTCTGAGAAAGGTGTTGGCTTCAGATGAGCAAGTCCATCAGGAAGCCAGTGTGCCCAAACCCCTAATGTGAGGACTGCCCACTCCCCACATATCACACACACACACACACACACACACAGCTGCTGTGACTGCCCACTTCTCACATCACTCCCCTGCTCTGAATGCCCAGTCCTCACATCACACACACACACCTGCTCTGAATGCCCAGTCCTCACATCACACACACACACCTGCTGTGACTGCCCACTCCCGTCACACACACACACTTTCTGTGACTGCCCACTCCCATCACACACACACACACACACACACACACACACCTGCTGTGACTGCCCATTCCCATCACACACACACACCTGCTGTGACTACCCACACCTCATATCACACACACCCCTGCTGTGACTATCCACTCCTCACATCACACACATACACACACACACACACACACCTACCTGCTCTGACTGCCCATTCCCACATCACACACACCCCTTCTGTGACTGCTCACTCCCCACATCACACACATACACCTTAACCACAACCTCATGGGCTGTGGATGTTACTCCATGCTCTTCTCTCTCCACAGACACAGATTAGGGAAAGCATAGAGAGTAGGTAAGCTATCAACATCAGATTCTGTTTCCCTTAAAGAATGGAAACAGGCTCTCCATTTCCCACAAGGCACAGAGGTGGAAAATGGGGGTTCCATTAGAAAATGATCATTGTGGAGCCGGCACCATAGCTCATTTGGTTAATCTTCCGCCTGTGGCACCGGCATCCCATATGAGCACTGGGTTCTAGTCCCAGCTGCCCTTATTCCAGTCCAGCTCTCTGCTGTGGTCCAGGAGGCCAGTGGAGGATGGCCCAAGTGCTTGGGCCCCTGCACCTGAATGGAAGACCAGGAGGAAGCACCTGGCTCCTAGCTTTGGATCAGCATAGCTCCAGCCATAGCAGGCATTCGGGGAGTGAACCAACAGAAGGAAGACCTTTCTCTCTGTCTCTCTCTCTCTCACTGTCTAACTCTAACTGTAAAATATAAAAAATAAATAGGATAGTCCAGGAAAATAGAGTTTAATAAAAGTGGAGATATTGTAGTGTCAGGGAAGATTTAGGGAAAAAACTGAAGAGGAAACCCTTCCCGGAATTAGTGGGACACAGTGGACCTACTTGGAGGGCATGAGCACCCACAGCTCTGGACCCCAGCTGCTGGGACTATGTACCAGCACTGGAAAGGGAGGTGAGGCAAAACTTCAGTAGCCTGAGACACTGGCAGAAAAGTGGCAGGAAGAGCCTAGAAGAAATGAGGCTTGAAGCCCTGTAGGGGAAAATATACCAGCCTAACTAGAGGAGAGAAAAAAAATAAAAGGGACAAGTATGGACACGATTCTCTCCACTCACCTTACAAAGGTGGGGAAGAAAATACAGCAGGCACCATTTTGGACATACGTAACAGATGTAAGAAGAATTGGAGTTAGTAAATCTGCTGTTTCCTTGTTGTTCTTCTGTCTGGTTGATCTGTCTATTTCTAAGAGTGGAGTATTGAGGTCCCCCATTACTATTTTATTGGAATCTAAGTCTCCCTCTAAGTCCCTTAACATATATTTTAAGTAAACCAGTGCCCTGTAATTAGTTGCATATACCTTTATAATAGTTACATCTTCCTGTTGAATTGAACCCTTACTGATTATATAGTGCCCCTCTTTGTCCTTCTTAACAGTTTTTTGTTAAAGTTTATTTTGTCTGATATTAAAATGGCTACACCTGCTTTTTTGGTATCTGTTGGCACGGAATAACTTTTTACAACTTTTCACTTTCAGTCTGCATGCATCTTTGTTGGAAAGTTGTTTCTTGTAGGCAGCAAAAATAGATGGGTTTTGTTCCTTAATCCATTCAGCCAGTCTGTGTCTGGAGAGTTGAGGCCATTAACGTTCAATGTGGCTATTGATAAGTAGTAATTTTGCCCTGCCATTTTCCCAAAGATATTTTCAAGTTTATGCTTTGAGCTTCCTATGATCTTTTACTGGTAGGTTTTCTTCCTTTACCTTCTTTCATATTGATAGCCAGCTTTCTGTGGTTCTGTTGTAGTACATCTTTAAGCATTTTTTGCAGGGCTGGATGAGTGACAACAAATTCTTTCAATTTCTGTTTGCTATGAAAGGTCTTTATTTCGCCTTCATTCACAAATGAGAGCTTTGCAGGATATAATATTCTGCGCTGGCAGTTTTTCTCTTAGCACCTGGGCTATGTCTCGCCATTCCCTCCTAGCCTGTATGGTTTCTGATGAGAAGTCAGCTGTGAGTCGAATTGGAGATCCTCTGAGAGTAATCTGGCATTTCTCTCTTGCACATTTTTAAATCTTCCCTTTATGTTTCACTGTGGTGAGTTGATTAGAATGTGTCATAGCTAGGATCTCTTCTGGTCATGTTTATTGGGAGTTCTGTGTGCTTCCTGTACTTGGGTGTCTCTTTCTTTATCCAAACCCGGGAATTTTTCTGCTAGTATCTCACTAAAAAGGCCTTCTAATCCTTTCTCCCTCTCTATGCCTGCAGAAACTCCTACAGCCTAAATGTTGGGTTTTTTAATAGCCTCCTGTAGATTCCCAACAATATTTTTAGATTTCTAATTTCCGCCTCTTGTCTTTGGTGTGCTGTATACTTTCCTATGCTCTGTCTTCTAAGTCTGATATTCTCTCTTCTGCCTTACTTATTCTGTTTTTAAGGCTCTCAACTGCATTTTTTATTTGCCCTATTGAATTCTTCATTTCATTTTGATTTCTCTTCAATATCCCAATTTCATGTTCTATTGAATTTTTCATTTCATTTTGATTCCTCCTTAAATTCTCTTATCCCCAGCCATCAGGGAAATGTAAATCAAAACCACAATGAGGTTTCACCTCACCCAAGTCAGAATTGCTCTCATACAGAAATCAACAACAGAAAATACTGGCGAGGGTGTGGGGAAAATATGCCCTAATCCACTGTTGGTGTGAATGTAAACTGATGCAGATACTGTGGAAGACAGTAAGGAGATATCCCAGAAATCTCACTATAGATCTACCATATGACCCAGCTTCTGGGAATTTACTCAAAGGCAATGAAATCAGCATATGAAAGAGTTATCTGTACTTCCATATTTATTGCAGCCCAATTCACAATAGCTTAGATATAGAGTCAACCCAAATGTCCATCAACAGATGAGTGGACAAAGAAAGTGTGATATATTGTATTATATTATATATATTAGACATATAAAATGGAATACTACTCAGCTGTAAAAAGAATGAAGTCCTGTCTTTTGCAACAAAATGGATGAAACTGGGAACCATTAATCTTAGTGAAATAAGCTAGTCTTGAAAAGTCAGATGCTATATGTTCTCCCTGATCTGTGGTAACTAATAGAGTACTTAAAATGTAATGAATAGGAATGAAATTGACATTCTGAGATCTGATGATTGTTTACAGCCCTTATCTCTACTGTTCAGGAACAGTGTTTTTTTCTACTTACTATATTTTGAACCTTTTACTTAGTGTAAACTGAAAGTTGATCATTGTAAAAATTAAGAGGAGGAATAAGAGAGGAAGGAGGAGAAAGGCTGGGAGCATGGGAGGGAGGAAGGGGCGAGTAGGAAGTTTCACTGTGTTCCTAAGTCTGTATATATGAAATACATTTACCTTTAAATAGTTATAATAAGTTAATATTAATTAATTTTAAAAAGTATTATAAAGAACAAATACAAAACAAGGGAGAAAATATATTTCATACTGTATATTATGCTGATCTGCCTCACTGATAGCAACTGTAGAGCTTTTCAGATGAAGAGACAGGACATGGGAGCATGCATTCTAAGAGTGTGCCACCAGATAGCATTGCACCAGCAGTTTTTATTAGAGGGTACCAATAATTCTGCAAGCCAGTGGGCACATGGGCAAGGTTATACATCAACTTCATGATTGGGAAAAGGAATCTGATCTGGTGCTCCATGACAGAGAATAGAACAGTGGTGTAAATCTTCAAAAACAGGCCCACCAGGTACCCATTAACATCCATTAGTCCCCTGCTGTCTCCACTGCCCCATTCCTTTGGGGGCAGGGGTGCGCATCCCCCTGCCTATATTTGCAGAAAAAAGAGATTGCAGCCATGCATCTAATACCAGGGCAGTTTGCTGCTCTGAGAGACACTTAGGCAGCATCCTCTGTAAGAAAATACTTCACCATCCATATGTATCCAATAACATCACATTGAAAGAAATGTGAATTACATACATGGTCCAAATATAAAGAGAGAATAGGGAAATGGAAATGCTGTTTGCCTGATTTGATCTATTTATTTCTTTTTTTATTTGGAATGATATGATGGTGTAGCAGGTGGACTTTCAAGTAAATAAATTGTTAAAAAATAAATCTTTTTAAAAATTTATTTGAAAGGCAGAGTTACACAGAGAGAATAGGAGAGGCAGAGAGAGAGAGAGAGAGATCCTCCACTCACTGGTTCAACACCCAGTTGCCCACAACAGCAGGAGCTGTGCTGATCTGAAGCCAGTAGCAGCCCCCTTGAGGTATCCCATGTGGGTGCAGGGACCCAAGGACTTGGGCCATCTTCTTCTGCTTTCCCAGGCCATAGCAGAGAGCTGTATTGGAAGTGGAGCAGCCGAGAATCGAACTGGTGCCCATATGGGATGCTGGTGCTGCCCGTTTATGCTTACCCTACTATGCCTCAGCAGCACCGCAGTGATGTGGCTTTTAAGTGGCTTCAGGCAGAATCTGTGAGGGGTCAACTTAGAAACAGAGAAAGATCAACTTCCTTTCAGTTTTCAGTCAGCAGGGACCAGCTCAGGGTTATCAGCCTATCACGAGACTCTTGGCACAGGGAGCTACAGTTGAAATTCTCTGCTGTGTGTAATTCATCCTAGGAATTTCTATAGCACTGGTAAAGTCACTCCGAAATACCAGATCAATGTGAGAAATTCAAGCAAAGGAAATGTGTTGATCATGTGGATGGGAATGCTACACAGCACGCTAACTGTGAGGAAGCCATTTGGTTGGTGCTGTAAAATAGCACCACACTGGGGCTCTTGGTGCTCCTGGAGAAGGGGAGTAGATCATTTTGAGGGAAAATCACTGGAGTTGAGAAGAGTGAGTGGATGGAGGAGTGGACAATGTCATCTATTGTAGAGGTCACTTTCCTATATCGTGTTTCCGTCCACACCATTCTGTGCCTCAGCTACCCCAATGCACTCACAGTAATAATAATGGAATAAGTCTGAGGCTGACATCTCCTTCTTGCCCTGATCTGTGTATTTCATCTCCCAACATTCTTCCCCCGATCTGAAATGCCAGGTGCATTGCAGACGGCTATACATGAAGAGACCTCATTTTGGGCAGAACCACATAAAAACACAGCACACTGAAAGAAGAACATCATTCATTTCTATGTTTTCATTATAAGAAAATGTGTTTAAATGATGTGAATCACAGGCTGGATTATGATAGCACAAATTTTTGTGCTACAAAGTAGAAAGTAGAAGTCAGGATTTTACTCTGTAAAAATCTTGTTCATTTCTTTGCCCTTTAGTACTTTGACCTTTACATCTTTTAAAGAGATTCATTATTTCAGGAAAGGCTTAATTCCAGAACCTGAACTTTTCACTGAAACACTAGGACCAGCATACTGAAATGGTCTACACTGGGCACCAATTCTCCTCACCAACTTTAA
>CM027392.1:7400906-7438313 GCA_015711505.1 Sylvilagus bachmani | reverse complement strand
GGCACCGTGGTGTCGCATGAGCTTCTGCATGTCTGTGCGATCCTTGCTGTTCCACAGCATCTCTCCTCTTACCGTGGATTTTCACTGGAGAAACTTCTCTTCAACTATCTGTCAAGAACAAATCCCCTCGTTTTCCTGGTATTTTCCCAGGCTCAAAATCAGCTATCTTGGAATCTCCATCAGAAACTTTGTACCCAGTACCGACCTCTACTCACCCTCCCTGGTCACACTCCCTGGTCCTTGCTAGCCACTAACCTCAGCAGTGTCCACTTCTAAGAGGTCAACTTTGTAGAGTCTACTTACTAGTGAGCTCACGTGGTATTTGTCCTTCCGTACTTCATTCATTTCACTTGCCATCCCCCAGGTTCATTCATGATGTACAAAATGACAGAATTTCATTCTTGTATGGCTTAATCATATTCTATTATGTATGTGTACCGTTTGAAAATTTTATTTATTAGGACTGGTTTGAACTTGAATTTTTGGTTCAAGTCCCAGGTGCCCCTCTTCTGATCCAGCTCTCTGCTGATGGCCTGAAAAGCAGTGGAAGATGGACCAAGTGCTTAGTCCCATGCACGCAAGTGGGAGACCAGGGAAGAAGCTCCTAGATCTCTGCTTGTGGCCATTTTGGGAGTGAACCACCAGATGGAAGACCTTTCTCTCTCTGTGTGTGAGTGTGTGTGTGAATGTCTGTAACTCTACTTCTCAAATATTTTTAAAATGTTTATTTGTTAACGTTAACTTAAAGGCACAGAGGCAGAGAAAGGGAAGTTTTGATCCATTGGTTACTCTTCTGAGTGGTCACAGCAGCTGTTCTTGGGCCAGGTTAAGGCCAGAAGCCCAGAACTCCACCCGGGGTTCCCATGGGGACAGTTGGAACCCAAGTACTTTAGCAATTACCTGATGGCTTCTGAAATGTTTAATAGCCGGAAGCTTACTCAGAAGCAGATAAAGAACTAGAATCCAAAAAATTTATATTGATTGTGGTTTCAATTTCTCACTATGTGCCAAATGCCCACCCCTTCATACCAATTTATATAGACCTGTGGGTTTTTCCCCTCATTAACACCTTCCAAGACCTTGAGGAAAAAATTAATTTTAAAGTTTTATTAATATAAAGAGATTTCATGTATTTCATAGGTATAATTCCTTTTTTGAAAAGATTTATTAATTTATTTGAAAGGCCGAGTTACACAGAGAGAGAGGCAGAGATAGAGAGAAAGGTCTTCCATCCGCTGGTTCACTCCCCAACTGGCCGCTATGGCCGGAGCTGCACCGATCCAAAGTCAGGAGCCAGGAGCTTCTTTTGGGTCTCCCACAGAGGTGCAGGGGCTCAAGGATTTGGGCCGTCTTCTACTGTTTTCACAGGCCATAGCAGAGAGCTGGATCAGAAATGGAGCAGCCATTTCTGGGATATGAACCAGCACCCATATGCGATGCTGGTACTTCAGGCGGAGGCTTTATCCTCTATGCCACAGTGCCGGCCCCTCATAGGTATAATTCTAAGGAGATAACCATACTTACATCCCTTACTCTTTCTCTCAATCGATCTTCTTCCTTCTTTTCTTTTTTTCTTCAATTGTTGCAAAAACGTGATTTCAATCTACTCCATCACCAAAGGCTTCTGCCCTACTGACGTAATATTCAAGAAGTAGAAAGTAGAAAGGCCACAGTTCCACAGGAGTGTAAACAAGGGCCAAATGCAACCATCAAATCACAAGATGCCCATTTCATTCGTATGCATTTGGTTGTAATTAATATTAATTACCATATAGCAGAGAAACATGACATTTGTCCTTTTTGAACTGGCTTATTTCATTAAGCATACTAGTTTTTATTTTGTATATCTACCACATTAAAATTTACTTATTTATTTATATACTATTTATTTATTTATTTATTTGACAGGTAGAGTTAGAGACAGTGAGAGAGAGAGAGACAGAGAAAGTCTTCCTTCCATTGGTTCACTCCTAAATGGCTGCAATGGCCGGAGTTGCACCGATCCGAAGCCTGGAGCCGGATGCTTCTTCCTGGTCTCCCATTCAGGTGCAGGGGCCCAACCACTTGGGCCATCTTCCACTGCTATCCTAGGCCACAGCAGAGAGCTGGACTGGAAGAGGAGGAACTGGGACTAGAACTAGTGCCCATATGGGATGCTGGCACTGCAGGCAGAGGATTTCCCTAGTGAGCCACAGCACCAGCCCCTTATTTATTTATATTAATCTGGAAAGTAGAGAGACAGAGATCTTCCATGTGTTGATTTACTCTCCATCTAGAGGTAGGAGCTCAAAGCTCTACCTGGGTTTCTCATGTGGGAATCAGAGACAAGTACTTGAGCTGGCATCTGATTCCTGTTAGGGTGTGTAATAACAGGAAGCTGAAAAAAACAAAAGAAAAAGAAAATAAAAACAGGAAGCTGTGGTGGAATGAGGAGGCCATGCCAAGATGGCCACTGGCAAGCGAGCATCAGTTACTCAGGAATGGCTTTGAAACCCACCTGGCAACGGAGCCTGCCTGGCAACAGGCTGTGATTGGATGGCTTTGGAAACTGCCTGGCAACAGGTTGTGATTGGTTGGGGCATAGACTGCCCCTTGACCAGATTGGCTGGTCTTGGTTATATAAGCTGTTGTACTAACTGAAATAAACAAGTCTGTGGGCTGCTTGCCTCAAGCTTGCTTTCACCCGACTCCTGGGGTCTGTGTGGTGACTCCACGACTCTTGCCCCCACCACACTCTTCCTCTCAGAAAGGAATCCACTGCAACATTGTTGAGAAATCAACTGCAACAGGAAGCTGAATCAGAAGCAGAGAGGGAATGGAATGCATTTTGATATGGACTGAATGTCCCAGGCAGTGTCTTCACTGCTGTGCCAATGCCCACCACTGGACATCCATTTCTATCATCTTCTGTTTCTGTGAATTGATTCACTAAAAATGTCTTGAGAAATATAAGCATACTTTCTGATTCACTAGTACATTTCCCATTCTGTATTCTGTCAAGGGCTGTGGACCACGTCTACCTCATACATTTTGACACTTGTCCACATGGAAAGGCACAGCTCTATAGAGTTCCATCTGCTTCCTGGAGAAAGTCCCAGCTATCAAGTTTTCACGTCTTTGCTGGTGTCAGTGTCCCTACGCATGCGAATGTGTGTGCTGTGTTATGGCCGCACACGTGTTTATGTCCACACATACGATTGATTGTTGTTTACAGGGTTCCAGTCTGAGTTGGAAATAAATGGATACTCACAAACCAAATCCACCTAAATGCTTTTCAAAGAACTTATGATTTGGAAACATCTTCACTGAACGAGACTAGCTTGATACTTTTGATTTAATGATCAACAGTGTTTTCTCATCAGCAGAAAATTCATACATTGAACTTGAAGGTTGTAGTTGAGACAACAGCTTCATTCACACTTTGTTAAAAATGGTTAACAGGGAAATGATGTGAGATAATTTCCAGCTAGGAAAGTTCAATGTCTCATAAATTGTTCATGAGAAATTCAGATATAATGTTTCATAGTTATCATAAATATATTAGGTAAATAATAAATAAAATATTTGCCTAATTAAGAACAAGTAAATTACGTGAATGTGAATGGAAAAAGCATTAATAAATGCATACTTCATCATTTCAAAATCCTTTCACTACCTGAAATATTCAGATCAAGGTGTGTTAAACAAATCTGCTCAGTGTCATATAAATATCAATTTATAAATAAATAATATATATTATATAGGGGCTGGCATTGTGGTGTAGCTGGTAAAGCCAGTGCCTGAAACATCAGCTACCCCACTGTGCACCAGCTCCCTTCTGGTAGGTTGGGAAAAGCAGCAAAATATGGTCCAAGTGCGTGGGCCCCTTCCACCCATGTAGGAGAGCTGGATGAAGCTCCTGTCTCCTGGCTTCAGCTTGGCTCAGCCCTGGAGTTTGCAACCACTTTGTGAGTGGACCAGCAGATGGAAGACCTCTTTGTTCTCTCTCTCTCTGTAACTCTAACTTTCAAATGAATAAATATTTCTCAAAAGTCAGTAAATATTATACAAATAACAATTAACCAATGATTATTATTATTATTTTTTTTGACAGGCAGAGTGGACAGTGAGAGAGAGAGATAGAGAGAAAGGTCTTCCTTTGCCGTTGGTTCACCCTCCAATGGTTGCTGCGGTCGGCGCGCTGCAGCTGGTGCACCGCGCTCATCTGATGGCAGGAGCCAGGTGCTAGGTGCTTTTTCCTGGTCTCCCATGAGGTGCAGGGCCCAAGCACTTGGGCCATCCTCCACTGCACTCCTGGGCCACAGCAGAGGGCTGGCCTGGAAGAGGGGCAACCGGGACAGAATCAGGCGCCCCGACCGGGACTAGAATCCGGTGTGCCGGCGCCGCATGGCGGAGGATTAGCCTGTTGAGCCACGGCGCCGGCCTTAACCAATGATTATTAAATAGCACAGATGCCAGGGTCATTGCTAAATATGACATGCTAATTCTATGCTTAACTGTCTTTGAAAGAACACATGTAAGTGCTGTGTGATGTGTACCTGAAAGCTATCTCAGGCAATAACAGAATACAGCTGGGGCTCTACAGTATTTTCAGTAGAAGAGGAGAAAGAGATAATTTCCAGGAAGAATCATTGGGCTGAGATGTGAAGAGCAAGTGGATATTTTTTTCTCCTTTATGTATCCAGAAGTGGTACAGTTTATTGATTTACACTTGGGTGTTTAAGTGAGTAAAGAGTACTTTGAAACAATACATATTTTTACCTAAAAAAATGCAATTTTAAATAACACACACAAAGGCAGGTTTTTTGGCTTAACAGCTGAGATGCTTAGTGGTTGAGACACCTATGTCCCATATAAAAAAGCCTGGGTTAAAGGTCCTGGTTCCACTCTCAAATCCAGCTTCTTGTTAAGGCACAGCCATTGAAATAGCAGTGCTGTTTGAAGCAGTTGAGTCCTTGTCAACACTGTGGGAGACCTGGCTTGACTCCTCAGCTCCTGGATTCAGTTTGCCCAGCCGCAGGTACTGTAGGCACCAGGGGAGTGAACCAGCAGGTAGAAATCTCTCTGCCTTTCAAATAGTTAAAAACAAATATGTTAGAAGTTAAAAATATAAACCTAAATATAATTTAGTAAATGAGTGTTTCCTTTAAATTTCATATACAGAGGTCAGAGTACTACAAATAACTTTGTACTATATTTTAGAAACTCCATAAAGATATCAATAACAGTGATGGACTCATATGTATATAGATGATTGGTGGTACAAAAGTCTGCATCTTTCTTTTAAATAGTTTATATAATAACATCAACCTCAAATTAAAATACACTTTAGTTTTGCTATTTACCCTTGGTATTTGTCCCTCATCTAATCTGTTGATTATAAAATCAATTTATAGGGGCCAGTGCTGTGTGGCATATAAGGTAAAGCCACCGCCTGCAGTGCTGGCATCCCATATGGGCACCGTTTTGAGTACCGGCTGCTCCACTTCCAATGCAATGCCCTGCTATAGCCTGGGAAATAAGTAGAAGAGGGCCCAATTTCTTGGGTCTCTGCACCCATGTGGGAGACCCAGAAGAAGCTCCTGGTTCCTGGCTTCAGATCAGTGCAGCTCCAGCCATTGTGACCAATTGGGGAGTGAACCAACAATTGGAAGACCTATCTCTCCCTTTCTCTGTCTCTCCTTCTCTCTGCTTGTAACTCTGAATTTCAAATAAATAAATATTTTTTAAAAATCAAATTATATACTATAATATTCACTATACAATGAAGCTGTATAAATCTGTCATTAGTATCTATTACCTTTGTACCAACACACTTACTTAAAATCTGTATGGTAATCCTACTGGAGTTTTTAAAAGAGTTCCCTGTGATTGAGACAGGTGAAAAAATAGCTAGATGCACAAAAACAATGTGTGTACAAAGCATACTTGTTGTCTCTGCAATATTAATAATTATTTGTAATTTTTCTGTTGTCTAAACTATTGCCTCAGATGGATTTGAGCTTCCCTAAGTGAATGTGTTCACCTACAGATGAGAATGGGTTTGTAATCACAGCTGAGGTCAAACATCCATTGTTCAGCTTCCGTGTAAATGATTGCTTCTTTTTACTACTAAATTATCCAGCTGGAATGAGGTGAGTAAATAAAATCTTTACATGGGTCAGTCAACTGAGCAGCTTCACTGCTAATAGCACCAACTTCCATTGGCTTAGGCATAAGTTTGCGTCATAGTGAAGGGTTACTAAGAAAATCTGACTCTACTTTCCAGGTTTTATATATGATACATTTTGAATTAGTATATAAGTTGGACACTACGAAATTATACTTCTTTCTGTTATGCAGATTTTTTAAAAAAATTTTTTTGACAGGCAGAGTGGACAGTGAGAGAGAGAGAGAGAGAGAAAGCTCTTCCTTTTGCCTCCAGTGGCCACCGCGGCTGGCGCACTGCAGCCGGCGCACCGTGCTGATCCAAAGGCAGGAGCCAGGTGTTTCCTCCTGGTCTCCCATGCGGGAACAGGGCCATCCTCAACTGTACTCCTGGGCCATAGCAGAGAGCTAGCCTGGAAGAGGGGCAACCGGGACAGAATCTGGTGTGCCAGCGCTGCAGGCAGAGGATTAGCCTATTGAGCCACGGCACCGGCCTGTTATGCAGTTTTGAATATTGCATGCTCCCTAATTTTCACATCCATAAGGACGTGGAAACATACATTTATGTGTTTGGATTAAATGTTATTTTAGTAACATTTTTACAAATATGACTCTCATTGTTCTTAATGATAATACTCGAATTCACATGATCTTCATAATGTTCTTGAGTATATTTCAAACTTTTAGTTATTGATCTTTTATTCTTTACAGGCTGTATTTATTTTCTGTTGCTGCACTAACAAAATGACACACATTTTTAGCCTACAAGAAGCCAATTGTTTTTATCTATCACCAGTAGGCCAAAAATACAGATAAGCTTGGCTGGTTTTCTGTGTAGGATCTCAGAGAGTCAAAATATATGCCATTAATGCTTCTTTCCTTGCAGATGGCTCTGGGAGATGACTCCGCTTCCAAACTCTCTCTGGGTTTCGGAGCAGTTCAGTTGCCATTATGGAAGTTCTAGTTTCCTTGCTGGTTTTGAAATGTAAGGAAAATATCTGTTCCTAGAAGTTGTTTCCTTTCCTTTCTACACATTCCAGCTTCGTACCACATCGTTCCAAGCGCCCCTTCATTCTCCTCTACCTCCAGTCCCAGCACTGGCATAGAGATTTCCTCTCAGCCGCTGAATATGTCCAACTTCCCTTCTGCTGCATTTATCTACTTTCCCTGTCTGACAACTGGAAACATTTCTCTGTTTTTAAGGACCCATGTGATTAGGTTGGGTACACCTGGATAATTCAGGTTACTCTTCTCTATCTTTAGATCTGAGACCTTAATCACTTTGGCAAGATTCTTTGCTATGTGAAGTAACATTCACAACTTCTGGTAATGAGGACATCATGTATTTCAAGGTGGTTGTAGGTGGGCATTATTATGTCTACCTCAGCTGCTAATCACAAGTATTGGTTTACCTTCTCTTTTACATTAGCATTTATTTTTATTGTTTATAAATCACTATTTTCCAGACTGAAAATACATTAAAAATATGCTTAGATTGATGAATAGTCAATAGATTTTTTTCACTGCAATACATTTTGTGTAACATAGGACTATGGGTAATGTTTAAGTCACAGAAGAGAAAGGACATGTTGAAAGGTACAAATTACAATGTCATTTTCTGGCCTGAGAATGTTAAGTTCTCTGAGGGAATAAATGGAAAATAGGAACAGAATATTTAAATTCAAGGCTCATTCAGAACATAAATTAAATATTGAAAGAATATTCTGTCAAATGCTCATTGATTTCATTCAGCATCAATTCAAAGTCTTAATTTTGAGGGCTTACAAAAGACAAGGTATTACAAAATTAGATCCTGTGATGTTTTTCTTGAGAAATGCAGAATAAATAGATTGGAAAGTATGTCTTATATGTTAATGTTCAGTTTGTTAATTTTCTTAAAATATATTAAATGATTAGGTAGATATTAGATAATATAAAATATAGTTCAATTTTAAAATTTATAATTAAAGCCTTCCTTATTATATTTACAGTTGAGATGGGAACAACATCAAAGTATGTATTTGGTTAAGGATAATTGCATTTCATAATTATGAGAAAAGTATTCAATGTTGCAAGTGGATTTTTAAAAATTTATTTATTTCATTGAGAGGTAGAGTTAGAGACAGAGAGAGGGAGAGACAGAGGGAGAGGTCTTCCATCCACTGGTTCACTCCCCAAATGGCTGCAGTGGCTAGAGCTGGGATGATCTCAAGTTAGGAACCAGGAGCTTCCTCTGGGTCTCCACATGACCGCAGGGGCCCAAGGACTCGGGCCATCTTCTACTGCTTTCCCATAGCAGAGAGCTGGATCAGAAGTGGAGCAGCTGGGACTCGAACCATCTCCAATTATGGGATGCTGGCACTGCAGGTGGCAGCTTTACTCTCTATGCCACAGCACTGGTCTCAAAATCGGATGTTTAGAAACATGAAGGAAGGTGTCAGATGCTGGTCAGGTATTGTAGAGATCACATTTCTACCTTGAATTTTTACCCACCCAATTCTCTGTCTTGGCCTCCCTAATATATTCAGGTTAATGACAACAGAGTATCAGAAGACAGCATTTCCTAGTGGCCCCATTCTGTTTATTTCATTACCTAACATTTTACACTGATCTTTTAAAAAAATCCTTATTAATATAAAGAGAACAGATTCATGCATTGCATAGGTACAGTTCCAAGAGGACAACAAAGATCTTTAGATGCTCCTTCACAGGCAGCTGTACATCCAGAGATCCTACCACATCTAGAATGGTATCAAGACACAGCGTGCTGCAAGAAAGAAAACACTCACCTCTTATTTCTGAGATTTCATTATGAGAAACTCTGTTAAGGTGAATTTAATCATATGATTTAGTAGGATAACACAAAATTAAGTAGCGGAAAGTAGAAATGAGGAGTGCAAAAGATGCCAGGATTTTACTCTTATTGAAAATGTGTTCACTAAGTACATCGGTTTCCATTTGCATCCATTTTGTTGCAAAAGACAGGATTTTGTTCCTTTTTATGGCTGAGCATTATTCTGTTGTGTGCGTGCATATATTATATATTTAATATATATAATTTCTTTATCCAATCATCAGCCAGTCCCACAAAGACAAATACCATGCTTTCCCTGATCTGTGGTAACTAGTGGAGTACCTAAAATGTAACGGACAGGAGTAAAATTGACATTTTTATATAAAGCTTTTATTTAAAGAATATAAATTTCCAAAGTACAGCTTATGGATTACAATGGCTTCCCCCCATAACTTCCCTCTCACCCGCAACCCTCCCCTTTCCCTCTCCCTCTCCCCTTCCATTCACATCAAGTTTCGTTTTCAATTCTCTTTACATACAGAAGATCAGTTTAGTACATATTACGTAAGGTTTCAATAGTTTGCCCTCACATAGGGACACAAAGTGAAAAATACTTTTGGAGTACTAGTTATAGTATTAATTCACAATGTACAGCACATTAAGGACAGAGATCCTACATGATATTTTTTTAAATTGATTAATTATCTATGCAATTTCCAATTTGACACCAAGTTTTTTTCATTTTCAATTATCTTTATATACAGATTCAGTATATACTAAGTAAAGATTTCATCAGTTTGCATCCACACAGAAAAACAAAGTGTAAAATACTGTTTCAGTACTAGTTATAGTATTACTTCACATTGGACAACACATTAAGGACAGATCCCACATGAGATGTAAGTACACAGTGACTCCTGATGTTGATTTAACAATTTGACACTCTTGTTTATGGCATCAGTGATCACCCTAGGCTCTTGTCATGAGTTGCCTTTCGGGTTCGCCGACTTCAATCTTATTCTGACAGGGTCATAGTCAAAGTGGAAGTTCTCTCATCCCTTCAGAGAAAGGTACCTCCTTTTTTGATGGCCTCATTCTTACCACTGGGGTCTCACTCGCAGAGATCTTTTATTTAGGTCTTCTTTTTTTCCAGAGTGTCTTGGCTTTCCATGCATGAAATATTCTCATGGGCTCTTGAGCCAGATCTGAATGCCTTAAGGGCTGTTTCTGAGGCCAGAGTGCTATTTAGGACATCTGCCATTCTATGAGTCTGCTGTGTATCCCACTTCCCACGCTAGATCATTCTCTCCCTTTTTGATTCCATCAGTTAGTATTAACAGACACTAGTCTTGTTTGTGTGATCCCTTTGACTCTTAGACCTATCAGTGTGATCAATTGTGAACTGAAATTGATCACTTGGACTAGTGAGATGGCCTTGGTACATGCCACCTTGATGGGATTGTATTGGAATCCCCTGGCATGATTCTAACTCCATCATTTGGGGCAGGTCCGATTGAGCATGCCCCAAATTGTACATCTCCTCCCTCTCTTATTCCCATTCTTATATTGAACAGGGATCACTTTTCAGTTAAAATTTTAACACCTAAGAATAATTGTGTGTTAATTACAGAGTTCAATCACTAGTACTAGAACAAAAAAATACCAAAATGGATAAAGTATTTTGAGATTTGAAGATTGCTTACAGCACTTGTCTCCACTATGAGGGAACAGTGTTTTTTCTCCTTACTATTTGTTGAACTCTTTACTTAGGGTATAAAGTAAACTGAAAGTAATCATTGTAAAATTTAAGAGTGGGGATAAGAGAGGCTGGAGGAGAAAGGATGGAAGCATTGGCAGGAGGAAGGGTGAGGGTAGGGTGGGAAGATCTCTGTGTTCTGAAATCTGTACATATGAAATACATGAAATTTGTTTATCTTAAATTAAATTTTAAATTTTAAAGAATAGAATTAACAAAATGGAAATACAGTAGACTCAAAAGATATTTAGCAAAAAAACTTGTTCACGTTCTTCTGACTTTTATCATTTATGCCTTTAAATTGAATTTTATCTGAGAATCTTATGGACTATGATAGCTAAAAAATAACACAGGGAGATCCATGCAGACTTCACTCAGTTCCCTCCTGCAAATGTGCAATGAAATATCACACCCAGGATTCTAAGGATAAGAATAGCCAAAATGCTAAATAGATGCAACTCAAGATCTTCCATGATACACTTTGACAACTAGAGCACCTCCCTCCTGGTCCAAGAATAGCTGTTGCCCAGGAACCATGCATCTATTTGCCATTTGTATATTGATAGCAGTCACAATGTTTCATAGACTGTAAATGAATATCTACCTAAAAAATGGCATAGTAATTCCTCTTGGGATCTGTTTTTCCCATGAATAAGGGTATATAATTGCACATGGAGTTGAGGTATAAAACGGAAGTTAAAAATGAGAATAAACATCAATGACAAGTTACAAAAACACCTAAACATATTAAATTTCATATTACCAGGAAAATCAGTTAAAGTAGTGGTATGCACAGGAATGATGGCTATAAATGAGAAAACCTGTGCTTTTAGATTTTCACTGTCTACAAATTATATAAATGGCCTTAGCTGCCATTTGTAGTCTTCCTGTAGAAGCAGTAAAACAAATGACTATTGTCTTAGTATATTATTTGGTACCATAGGTGTCATGTCAGAAGTAATTATGCTCCATATATCTCTATGACCCGCGAGACAAATGGGAATTCCCGATTATTTCTGATCTGATGTCAGGAATAGCTTAGGGAAAGAAAGAAAGTAACAAAGAGGAGGACTGTGGATTATCGGGCTGCTTCAAATGTATTAGAAATTGAAACCAAGGAAATGGAAACTCCTTTAGAATTCCAGGTTCTGAGGCTGGGATTCCTGAAATGCTTGGAGAAAATTGTTCCATTTATGGTTTCCCTCCTAAAGATCTTTTCAGAGCCCTCTTTATGTCTTCATTCCTCAGGCTGTAGATGAAGGGGTTCAGCATGGGGGTGACCACGGTATACATCACCGAGGCCATCGAAGTTGAGTATGGATTTTGGATGGCAGCAGAACTAAGGTAAACGCCTAGTCCACTACAATAAAATAAGAAAACGACGGAGAGGTGAGAGGCACAGGTGGAGAATGCTTTATATTTCCCTTGAGCTGAGGAGATGGCACGGATGGAGGAGACGATCTTAGAGTAGGAGTACAGGATCCCAGCCAGGGGACCTCCACCCAGCAACACAGATGCAAAATAGATCATGAGATCATTAAGAAAGGTGTCAGAGCAGGCACTGTGCACCACCTCAACCAGGTCACAGAAGAAGTGGGGGATTTCCAGGTGTGTGCAGAAGGATAGCCGCAGCACCATTAGACTTTGTAACAAGGCATGCAGGGCAGTGGTGATCCAAGTTGCCAGAACCAGCAGCACACAGAACTGGGGGTTCATGATGACCATGTACTGCAGAGGGTGACAGATGGCCACGAACCTGTCATAGGCCATCACGGCCAGGAGAAAGTTGTCCAACTCTACAAAAAGCAAGAAGAAGAACATCTGGGTGATGCAGCCTGCAGAGATGATGGCTTGGCTCTGCGTCTGGATGTTCACCAGCATCTTGCAGACAATGGTGGAGGTGAGAAAGATGTCAGAAAATGACAGGTTGGAGAGGAAGAAGTACATGGGCATGTGGAGGTGAGAGTCTGAGAGGATGGCCAGGACAATGAGCAGATTCCCAGCCACAGTGACCAGGTACAAGGAGAGGAAGAGCCCACATATGAGGGGTTGCAGTGCTGGGTCCTCTGAGAGTCCCAGGAGAAGAAATGTGAAAATGTGTGTATCATTCCCTGATGCCATTTTGTTGTGATGGCTTCCAAGAAAGAGATAAATATCATGGTTACTCTCTACACACTCACAGCTCACATTGGTGAATTTCTACCCCTTGGATACTGCTCACATTGATTTCTTTATACTATGCCTGCATCTCTTCCCATTGATTACTGGCATCCCTGAAGGCAGTTTATTTCCCACTTAGCATTATCCCGATTGCATGTACATTTCCTACTCTTTGAGTAAGTAATTATTTCCTGTTTTTGATCAGCATAAATGTTGCAAGCACCATTCAGTCTTAAGTCTAATAGATTAAAAGGACAAAATTGCCTACATTCCAATGATGTAGTTGGAGCACAAGCAAACAAATGAATGTTCTAAATAAGATGGGAGCAGTTATAAAGGAGGATTGGGGTAAGGGTGTTATTTTACAGTTGTCTATGTAAGAGTAGCATTGTGTGTTGCCACATGATGTTGCAATACCTGCATAAACCATGTTCTGTCCAACCAGGTTAGATATATCTATCTCCTCAAAAATGGAACATTTCTTCAGGGTGAAAACATCCAAAACCCCATGTTCTCATTTTGTATTAGAGAAATTTATAGTACATTCATGTGATCTGTTGTCATTTGACTGTGTAATGGAACCCAAGAACTTCTTACTCCTCTTTAACTATAACTTAGTGTCCGTTAATCAAACTTTCCCCATCCCTGTCCCTCTTCAGTCTCTAACAACCACCCTTATACTTTATCATTTTTGAAAAGGTAAGCAGTGATATGAAAGGGATTCCTTCTAAATATGAAGTTGATTGAGTTCTTCTTTCCCTAATGTAAATGTTACCTTTGGATATTTGAGCCTTGGAATATACAGCCCAAGTTCTTTAACTGTGAACACTGCTCTCTTACCACAGCGGGTACACACACACACACACACACACACAATAACACACCAAGACACACCTACAAGCTCTCAGGCACAAACACTCCCCAGTTTTCTGGAGCCATGTTGCTACCATGCTCTCCTCATCTCTGGCTGCTCTGATAAGGTGACAGATGATACAACACAGATTGGTGACATCAGGTTCTCTTTTCTACACAGTGAGTATAAATTCCACCTAGAAGTTCTAGCTAAAAATCCTCCCAGGCATAAGCAAAAGTGGAACTCTATTCTAGTATGACAAGCTTCAACCTTGTATCTACTTATTTATTCATTTTTAAATTTCTTTAATTTAAAGAGAGAGAGAGAGAGAGAGAGAGAGAGAATCTTCTATTTCACTCCCTAAATGCCCACAGCAGCAGAAGCTGTTCCAGGCTAAAGAATGGAACCCTAGAAGCCAATTGAAGTCTCCCAAGTTAGTGGCAGGAACCCAAGAACCTGGGCCGTCACCATTTGTCCCAGTATGTACATGAGTAAGAATCTGGAATCAGTGGTGGATCAGGAACTTGCATCTAGAAACTGTGATGTGGGATGCAACATCCCAAGTGTCCCAACTGCTATATCAAAGGCCCTCTATAAGGGAAGAGCTTTTAAAAATTGACACTCATTGGAACAAAAAAATACCAATGACAATGCCATTAGGTTAAGTATAGTGGCTGAAAACAACTGTGTGAAACAAAATTCCTTGTAATTATAAAGCTACACAGTGAGTGCAAATTTCAGTTTTAAAGAGGAAAACACTTCAAGACAAATTGCCCAATATTCCCAAATAAAAGGATGTAACAAAAAGGCTTTGAAAATATGACCAGGATTTAAAGCTATCAATTCACTTATGAAACAACACTGGGCCAATCGCGGAACCTGAGTGCTGTTGAGTCAAGGGATAAGCAAGAATGGGTTTCCAGTGATGGTGAAGGTGATGCAAGTTTTAGAAATAGATCTAGTGGCTGACGCTGTGGCATAGAAGGCTGAGCCTCCACCTGTGGCACTGGCAACCCATATTGGTGCCAGTTCCTATCCCAGTTGCTCCTCTTCTGATCCAGCTCTCTGCTTGTGGCCTGGAAGGCAGCAGAAGATGGCCTAAGTCCTTGGGCTCCTGTATCCACGTGTGAGACCCAGAAGAAGCTCCTGGCTCCTGGCTTCAGATTTCCCCAACTCTAGCCATTGTAGCCATTTGCGGAGTGAACCAGCAGATGGAAGACCCCCCCTTCTTCTCTGATTCTAACTCCACCTCTTAAATAAATAGATCTTTAAAAATGGATTTAATGAGAAAAACAAAAAGCATATTAAGGAATGACAGAGATGTGAAAAGCGAATGGAAGTCTGTATAAACAAGACGATTTACAAACTCTAATGAGGTACAAGAACATTGCACATTGACAAAGCAATGGGGGGCAGACAATAAGACAGCCTTGTTTCAGTCACACACAATTGTAAACTTTCATCTTCCCTCCAAAAAATGCACACACACACGCCATGCTCCAGCTCTCTCTCTCTCTCTCTCTCTCTCTCTCTCTCTCTCTCTCTCTCTCACACACACACACACACACACAGAGGAATGAAATGGCGAACAGCCTCTCCTTAGTAAAGAGTCGGTCTTCTGTATATATAAAAAAAGAAATGCCAAAGTGCAATGGTTTCTAGTTTGAAAGAATGAAAGTAATGCAGAAATAAACATAGCCTCAACTCCAAAATACAAGACAACATGCAAGCAAGACAACTGGCTTTAGGTAAAGTAAATCGTTATCAAACCCACAAGTATATTCAGCCTGATAGGAAAAGAAATAATTGCAAAGGCAGCTGTTCTTCGCCTGTTCTGCGCATTTCCTCCCATAGAGTTGCCCATGGTTGAGATAGGTATCTACAAAAGATACGTTGTGCTCTCACAGATAGAAATCAAATAATCTCTTGGTCTGAATCTATCTCACTAGTTGTCAATAGGCCCCATTTCAAGAAATAAAAAGGAGAGATGAGCACGTGCTGTTTCAGTTAAGATGCTGCCTGTAGCACAGTTGGTGAAGTCACCACACACAATGGTGGCATCCCATGTGGGCATGAGTTCTAGTCCTGATTGCTCCATTTCCTAACCTGCTCCTGGCTAATGTGCCTGGGAAAGCAGTGGAAGATGGTTCAAATGCTTGGACCCCTGCACGCATGTGAGAGAACCGAATGAAGCTTCTGGCTCCTGTCTTTAGTCTGTTCCAGCTCCAGCTAGTGCAGCCATTTGAGGAGTGAACCAGTGGAGGAATGAGATCTCTCTCTCTCTCTCTTTCAAATAAAATATAAAATTAATTAATTTTAAGAATGCCTTCATTTGCCTGTCTTTCCCTCCACAGCCACCATCCTATGCCTACTCCCACTAATTGCAAAGATTTTTTGATCCCCGTTCTATGCTCACTGGAACCACTTTGTGCTTCTCAGTCCCTGCTCTGAAAGGACTTCCTCCAACATCACCTCATTGTCAACAAGTCCCACATTCCTGGCTTCAGTGGACACTTCCATTTTCTAACATCACAAAGAAACACAATGGGCAATCATCAAGCAAGCAAGCCAGCATTGCAAACTCTACCTGAAACAGATTGGTGTGGCCATCAGGTGACCAGGTCAAACATTCCCAGCTTTTCTCTCTAAGCCTGTCCTGCAGTAACCACCCGGTTCTCAGACTGACCTGGGTGGAGTCTCTGTGGGAAGGGACTCCATGTGGAAGTGTGGCTCCTCCCTGGGTGACTGGTGATGGAGCAAAAGACAGCAGGAAGGACTCAGTCTCTGAGAAGGACCAAGATTCTGGTGAATTTACAGCTCCCCATCTCTGCCCAGTAGGCACATCTTGCTCCTGGGGCTCTCACCTGTAAGCATCTGATTTTCCCCCATGGGGACACTGGTCTTAGCTGAGTCAAATCCTCCTGTTGGTCCTCTGTTCCTAAGAGAACATGCTGGAAGTCAGATGAAGCCTGTTCTAACTGTTCCTTCCCTGTGAATTCTAAGACCTCTCAGGGGACAAAGCTCTGAGCAACTTGGCTTATTGGAGTTAATATTTTCTCGTGATTGTAGGATGGAAGAACTGATCTTGGTCAGGGTCCTGGGGACTTCATACCAAGAGCTCCATTGGGGACATCATTTCCTGACATCTCTGGAAAACTGATGTGTCCCTTCCACTTCACTTCTTAACAACTAGAAATCATATCAAAAGTTAGGGATTTTCATTTAATTTTTCAGTATGCTTGCTAATTAAAAGAGATGTATTTATTCATAATTTTACTTTCTTTTAAATTGACACACAGGCAGTGTGATGTTTGGGCAATTTAAATGCTGTGGTATTTACATATTAGGGAATACTATTACTGTTAAAAAAATGAAATCTTGTTTTTTCAACAAAATGGATGCAACTGGAAACTACTATGCTTAGTGAAATAAACCAGTCCCCAAAAGACAAATATATATTTTCTTTGATTTGTGTTTAACTAATATACAGCATGCAAAATATGTATTATATATTGTGGAATGAGAAGGCCATGCCAAGATGACCACTGGCAACAGAGCATGCCTGGAAACAGGCTGTGATTAGATGGCTTCAGAAACCACATGGCAAAGGAGACTGCCTGGCAACAGGCTGTGATTGGTTAGGGAATAAACCACCCCTTGACCGGATTTTCTGCCTCAGCTATATAAGCTGCTGCACCTTCTGAAGTAAGTGAGTCTGCGGGCTGCTTACCTCTGGCCAACTTTCACCTGACTCCCAGGGTCTGTGTGGTGACTCCATGCCCACTGTTCTCCTCCTCTCAGAATGAATCCACAGCAACAATATATGAGCAAAATTGATATTTGGTTTCTATTTATAACTTGTTGAATTTTTTATTTAGTGGAGGGTTAAGCTTGTGATTATGAAATAAACTGAAAGTATGGCATTGTAAAAATTAAGAGAAATAAGAAATGAAGGAGGAGGGTAGGAGTGTAGGTAGGAGGGCAGGAGGGGAGGTATTATGCATTAAAATATATATATGAAATACCTAAAATTTGTTCACCTTACACAAAATTTTTTAAAAGGGAAAATTACTTCTCCAATGTAAACCCAAGGTAATCTCACTTCTTAACACTTAGAAATTATATCACAAATTAAGACTTTTTGTTAAGTTTCTCAATATAGGGGCCGGCATGGTGGGTCACTTGGTTAATCCTCTGCCTGTGGTGCCAGCATCTCATATGAGCACCGGGTTCTAGTCCCAGTTGCTCCTCTACCAGTCCAGCTCTCTGCTATGGCCCAGGAGTGCAGTGGAGCATGGCCCATGTGCTTGGGCCCCTGAGCCCGCATAGGAGACCAAGAGGAGGCACCTGACTCCTGTCTTCAGATCAGTGCACCCAAATTCCTCAGAAAAATATTGTATTCAAGGTCCAGTACTGTAGTGTTGTAGGTTAAGCATCCACCTGTGATGCTGGCATCCCACATTGGCACTGGTTGGAGTCCTGCCTGCTCCACTTCCAATCCAGCTCCCTGCTAATGCTCTGGGAAGGCAGTGGGAGATGGCTCAGGTGGTTGGGCCCCTACCTTCATGTGAAGGACCTGGAAGAAATTCCTGGCTCAAGGCTTCAGATTGGCCAAGCTCCAGCCATTGCTGCTGTTTGGGTAGTAAACCAGTGGATGGAAGATCTCTCTCTGTGTCTGTGCCTCTGCCTTTCTCTGTCTGTAACTCTGTCTCTCAATAAATAAATAAATCTTTTTAAAAATATATTCTTCCTTTTTTGAGATGTAAATTTCCAAAAATAGATACATAGACCTGTCGTGGAAACAGAAGGCCATGCCAACTGACACAAGCGAGTGTCAGTTACTCAGGAATGGCTTCAGAACTCACCTGGCAGCAGGCTGTGATTGGTGAGGGCAATAACTGCTCCTTGACCGGGTTGGTTGCCTAAGCTATATAAGTTGCTGTACCAACTAAAATAAATGAGTCTTCAAGCTGCTCACCTCTGGCCCACTTTCACCTGACTCCTGGGGTCTGTGTGGTGACTCCATGCCTCTTGCCCCCACCACGCTCCTCTTCTCAAAAAGAATCCACAGCAAAATCTGGTGCCCAATGTGACTGAGAGACAGCGTTTTGGACTTGGCGAGGTTCTCCCCTTGATTTTGGCAACTAGGCCCCTCAGTGTTTTGTGTGCTGTTTGGTTCTGTGAGGGTGAGCACAGAACGTCCTCTTGGGCCCCTTTCCTGTCCTTGTCCTCAGTCTAAGTAACCCAGGTTAGGAACATACCACCCAGAAGTGTAACACCACTTCTCAGCTACTCCTTTTACTTTCAGTTCGCCTGGTGAATTCAATAAGTGACTGATCATCCCAGAATTTGGAACCAAGTCACCTTCCCTCATTTGAGAGAGGTGACACTCTGGAGACACCATGTAGGCATATGGCTTGACCTAATGGATCAAGGAAGTCCCCCACTAAGCACAGGACATACGTATGATCTGATACACCACTGTCTGTTTGTTTAAGGTAGGGGACCCCCTGCAGAATGCCATCAGCCACTGAGATGCAAGAAATTTGTTTTGTTATGGCAGCAGTGCTGTGTGTGTCTTTCTTTGGCTAGAGTTGGCATGGCAAACTGCTCTTAAGTGCTCAAACATGGGAAAGATACCCCCTTCTCAGAAGCCCACACAGATTACCAAACATATGAATCTGTAAGTGATAAGAGCCTGTCACTACAGACCACTGCTTCACAGGCAACAGTTGACTTAGGGAGAGAGAGCTCCGACAGTGAAAATGACATGACAGCAGACAACACAGCAATGCCTAATCAGCCAGCCCCCATGACCCCCCCCCATGACCTTGAGGTGATAAGCCAGCAAGGTCATCCCATTCACACACAGTGAGGATCCCCATGTTTGTATCAGTCCCTGGGCACCCCAGGCTCTCAGGGCAGCCACTAGACCTCATCCCACTTTCATGTTTGCCATTAATGTAAAGCGAATTCAGGCCCTGGATTCCAATGCCCATAAATGAACTTACAATGCTAAAAAGGCTTCTCAAGAGTCAGGTCCCAGCTCTCTCTATTTTGAACAAGTGCTCACACAATGGGCAGCGAACCTTCAAATGCATTTTGACTGGGTTACACTGCTCAGAGCATGTTTGTTGACACCACAGTTCTTATTATGGAAAGATTTCTATGAGGAAGAGACCAAGACCATGGTGAGGAATAATACTGCCTGTAGAATAGCAGTAACCTTTGATATGCTTACAGGTCATAGCACCTACATATATCCTCAGGAACAGGCCTGCATTGGAGTAGTTGCCTATTTTGATCAGCTCAGAGATTTGGCACTTAAAGCCTTAAAATATATAAATCCTCCTAATTATAGTCAGCTCTTTAGAAACTAAGTTCAAGGCCCATGTGAATGGTTCTCTAATATCCTCGACAGAGTCTTGGTGGCAGAAAAGATTACCGCTTGGCCCTGATGAAGACAATTTGTCAAACAATTAGCTTGGGAAGATGCTACCAAAGAGGCAAAAGCTGCAATCGCCCCAGTCCATAATGAAGACCTTTCCAAATGGATAGTAGCTACAAAGGAGGTAGCTGCTGATACACTCATACAGGCCCTAACTGTGGCAATTAACAAACTGAACACAAGGAAGTCTAATGATCCTCCAGTTTGTTGGGGATGTCAGGAAATGGGACACCTACAGTGAAACTGCCCAAATGCTGACAGACGGGGCAAGCCCAAAAGGCTGTGTCCCAGATGTAAAAAAGACTTTCCTTGGGCAAAAGATCCAAGACTAAGCCTTTAAACTCCCAGTGGGGTGGCCCTCAGCCTAACAAGTAAAAGGGAGTCCCACCACCATTAACTGTTCAATGCTTATCTTCAAAATGAGGTCAAAATTGACCCTATACTTAGATGACATTGCCTTTGTGGGTTTAATTAATACAGGGGTGGATGCCACTATCTTAAAAGCTAGGGACACAAGTAAAATGCAACATTGGAAGACAGTGCCCGGGCATGAACTCCAAGGTGTTAGAGGATTAAAATCGGCTGATCAGGTCATCACGCCTGTAACATGGTGAGATGACAGTGCAGATGCAGGAACCAATCTTTCCACTAATTGCTGAGGTTTCCATGACCTTATCGGGGAGAGATGAGCTCTCACACATGCAAGTGGTCCTTACTATGGATCACAAATCTCCACAAGCCAACAGCTTTAATGGAGAGTCTACAAGTAAGATTCACTCCCAATTCTAGGGGCCACTGCTCACCTCATACAAATACCAGGCCCAATCTCCATTGAATGGGAAAAATCAGGAAACATCTGGGTAGAGAAGTGGCCAATATTACCACCTGAACTTGGCATCCTTAGAGAATTGGTACAGGAACAATTGGAGAAGGGACACATGGAGCCCTGCACTAGCCCTCACAACATGCCCATTTTTGTGATACCAAAAAAACAGGGAAAATATAGGCTCCTACAGGATTTGAGAGCCACCAACAAAATCATAAAAAAGATGGGAACATTCCAGGCTGGCATTCCCCATCCAGGGGCCATTCCTAATGGATACCACATAGTTACCATTGATATCAAAGATTGCTTCTTTTCCATTCCCTTTGTGGACGAGGATAAGGCCTACTTCACCTTTACAGTATGGGAGACCAATTTCCAGCTCCCCACAAAAAGATTTTAGTGGACAGTACTCCCACAAGGCATGAAAAATAGACCTTAGAAATAGAGTATCCAAAATATGCTTTCCCTGCTAATCAACCTATACCCATGGCACCGTGTGTGTTTACAGATGCCTACAAGTCACTGTTTGGAATAGTGATCAAATCCTCAACAGAAAAAGATAAGATCCATGTAGAACCCCATGAGGGATCAGTACAGTCAGGAGAAGTAAGGGCAATAGTCAAGGTTCTACTCCTTAGCCAGGATGGGCCAGTAAATATATTTTTGGACAACAAATACTCAGTCCAGGTAGCAAAGATGATCCCTTTTGCAGTCTTTAACTCAACCAATAAGAGAATTGACCAGATGTTCAGAACACTTAAAGAGCTAACTGAGGATAGAAAACATCCACACGTAAGACCATGTACTGGTTTACCTGGCTTTATTTTCCAAGGCAACAGAAAAGTTGATCGCCTTATCTCCTGCAACACGGCTTCCATTGGACATATAGAACAAGTCTGTATTCTACACCAAAAATTTCATATGCCAGAAAGCCACATAAAATCATTTTTCTCAGAGCTAACAATGAGCCAATGCAAACACCTAGAGCTCTTGCAAGAATTGTGCACCCCTCGCTCTGTGAGGCCTACTACAACAAGCAGGAGTGAACCTGCAAGGCCTTGCTCCTAATAAGCTCTGGCAAGTGGACATCACCCACATTAACTACTTTGGTAAACTTAGATTGTCCATGTGGTGGTAGATACTTATTCAAAGGCTGCATTTGCAATAGCCCAATCTGGTGAAAAGGATAGTAATGTGATAAAGGTAGTTATGTCACCCATGCTGGTCCTTGGTGTCCCCTGGACCATAAAGACTGATAACGGGCCAGTGTTTACATCACAGGAATTTAATTCCTTCCTGAGGTTCTGGAACATATAGTCTGCCACAGATATCCCATACAACCCACAGGAACAGGCAATCATTGAAAGAACTCATAGGACAATTAAAGATCTCTTACAAAGAAAGAAAAACAATCATATGCCCCCAGAACCACAGCTTGCCTTGACTGAGGTTCTTTTCACTATCAATTTTCTTACTTTTGATTCCCAAGTATTCATCCCGGCTTATAAACATTGGGGATCCTTTCCATCACAGACCCTGGCCTCTATGGTTAGGTGGAAAGACCCCCTGACAGGAGAATGGAGGGGACCACACCCTCTGCTAACCAAGGGTCGAGGATATGCTTGTGTCTTCCCAGAGAATCCAGAGCAGCCCATTTGGGTACCAGCCTGAAACATCAAGCCTGAAACTGACAGTCAAGTAGAACCAGCTAAACAATACTGAGAGTCTGCCTTGTAAGTGGATGCACCTGCTACCTATTGTCAAGCTGCTGCCCTGAGGAACTACCCATAGCCACATGTGCTACTGTTTAACCCCACTAGCCGCTCAAATGGCCCACAGCCTGTGTGCAGTCATGCCATTCCTGATTACCATTGTTCCTCATTCCTACCCCCATCTGAGCAAGCACTCCTGTGGTCTTCCATTTTCAGGGCTGGTTAGTCAATGACAGGTAAGATATCTTGGGGGACAACCTAAGACAGGCACAACCGTGTACAGATACCACATGGAAATGGGGTCAACAATGGTATGGCCAAGAATCATGCCTCCTGTTACTCAAAAATAAATGAAAAGGGGGACATGTGGTGGAATGAGAAGGCCATGCCAAGATGGCTGCTGGCAAGCGAGTGTCAGTTATTCAGGAATGGCTTCAGAACCCACCTGGCAATGGAGCCTGTCTGGCAACAGGCTGTGATTGGTTAGGACATAAACCACCCCTTGACCAGATTGGCTGCCTTGGCTGTATAAGCTGCCCTACCAACTGAAATAAATGAGTCTGTGGGCTGCTCACCTCTGGCCCACTTTCACCTGACTCCCGGGGTCTGTGTAGTGACTCTGTGCCTCTTGCCCCGACCAGGCTCCTCCTCTCAGAATGAATCCAAGGCAACAGATTGAGCAATTGAGCAGAGTAGAAACAGTTGAAAGAAATTCATGCATCTACAATGAAATAATCTTTGACAAAAATGGAAAAGACACTTACTGTAGAAAAGACAATGTAATCAACAAAATGGTAAAGAGAAAATCATATTTCCACATGCAAAATTTTGAAACAAGACCCCTCCCATATACCCTACAAAAATATCACTCAGAACTCATTTAGGATCTAAACTTAAGACCTGGTACTATATAACTATTACAGCAAAACATAGGGCAGACACTGTAAGAAGTTGAGCTAGGTAAGACCACCAAAAGCACAGGCAATAAAACAAACAAACAAACAAACAAACAAAAAAGACAAATGAGAATATATCAGTGTGAGAAGTTTCTGCACAACAAAGAAACAATACACAAAGTGAAGAGACAATTGGCAGGATGGGAGAAAATATTTGCAAACCCATGTACCTATTGAAGAATTAATATTCACAGTATACACAGAGTTCAAGAAACTCAATAAAACAATCCTGTTAAGAAATGTGAAAAGTTTATGAAGAGACATTTTTCAAAGTGAGTAATGCAGATGGCTTACAGACACATGAAAAAGTGCTCAAGATCACTGGCCATTAGGGAATGCAAATAAAAACAAAAATGGGGTATCTTTTCATCCAATTAGAATGGCTATTGTCCAAAAATGAAAAATAAAAATACCGGCAGGGTTATAGAGAAAAGGAGAAACTAGCACACACACTACACTTTCTATACTATTGGTAGAAAGCAAATTAGTACAGTCTTTATCAACAGTGTGATTTTCCTCAAAAAAACTAAGCATGGACAAACATTTTAATTGACACAATTTATGTGAGATAGCACTTCGTCACATCACGCATTTATCATTTCTTTGACTTGGGGACATTCAGAATATTTTTTGACAGGCAGAGTGGACAATGAGAGAGAGAAACAGAGAGAAAGGTCTTCTTTTGCCATTGGTTCACCCTCCAATGGCCACCACGGCTGGCGCACTGCGGCCGGTGCACCGCGCTGATCCGATGGCAGGAGCCAGGTGCTTATCCTGGTCTCCCATGGGATGCAGGGCCCAAGCACTTGGGCCTTCCTCCACTGCACCCCCTGGCCACAGCAGAGAGCTGGCCTGGAAGAGGGGCAACCAGGACAGAATCCGGGACTAGAACCCCATGTGCCGGTGCCACAAGGTGGAGGATTAGCCTTTTGAGCTGCGGTGCTGGCCACATTCAGAATCTTTAATGAGCATTACTGTTAACTGTAGTCACTGCATGGTTCAGTAGACACCAGAACTTTCTCCTCTCTTCCATCTGAAACTTTGTACTCAGTGAACAACCTCTGCCCATCCTCCCTTCCTGCCTTCTCTCTCTGGCTTTTGGTAACCACTATTGCACTGTCTCTTGCATGAAATCCAGTTTTAAGATTCTCTTTTTGAAATCTGACATAGTCCAAAGATAAAAGCCATCAGAGTGCAAAATCAAAAAAGAAACCAATGAGTATCCTCAGAAATGCTGAATAACAAATGCACCAATCCAAGAAACAAGAACAATGAAGGCAACATGGCAGCCCCAGAGGAACCTGACATCTCAATGCTAGATTGTGAAGAAGATGAGACTGAAGAAATGCCAGAAATTGAATTAAAAAATTGATCATAAGATTACTTAGAAGTAATCAGAAGCAAATGCAGGAACTAATGAAACTCATACATGACCTGAGAGAAAATTTCTCCCACAAAATTGAATTCTTAAAGGGAAATAAAAATGATATCTTGGAATTGAAAAACTCAATAGAACAAATAAAAATACAGTGGAGAGTCTTAACAACAGAATTGGTGAAGCATAAGAAAGAATATCTGACTCAGAAGACAAAGAACAGGAAATTATACAGTCAGACCACACACAAGATGAAGAAGTTAAAAAACTAAAAAAAAACTGTTGGGAATCCACGGGATACTATCAAACAACTGAACATGCAGGTTCTAGTAGTTCCTAAAGGCATGGAAAAAGAGAGAGGACTAGAAGGCCTTTTTAGTGTAATAATAACAAGAAACTTCCCTAACCTGGAGAAAGAAAGAAGCACATAGAACTCCTAATAGACATGACCAGAAAAGATCTTCACCATGACACATTGTAGTCAAACTCTCCACAGTAAAACATAAAGAGAAGATTCTAAAATGTGCATGAGAGAAATGCCAGATTACTTTCAGAGGATCTCCAATAAGACTCACAGCAGATTTCTCATAAGAAACCCAACAGGCTAGCAAAGAATAGCAAGATATATTCCAATATTAAGAATAAAACTGTCAACCCAGAATACTATAACATGCAAAGCTCTCAGTTATTAACAAAGGTGAAATAAAGACCTTCCATGACAAACAGAGACTGAAAGAGTTTGTTACCACCCATCCAGCCCTTTGGGAGTTGCTTCAGGATGTGCTGCACACAGAAACACAGAAACATGGTCATCACTATGGAAGAAGGTAAAGGAAGGAAAGCTCCCAGTAAAAGTACAAAAGAAATCCAAAGTAAATACAAATATTCTTGGAAAAACGGCATGGCAAAGTCATTACTTATCAATAATCACATTGAGTGTAAATATCCTCAACTCTCCAGTTAAAAGACACAGACTGACTGAATGGATAAAAAAGAAAACCCATCAATTTGCTCACTACAGGAAACACATCTACCAACAAAATGCACATATACTGAAAGTGAAAGAAGGGAAAAAGATATTCCTTGTTAATAGAAATAAAAAAGAGCTGGTACAGCCATTCTAATATCAGATTAACTAGATTTTAACACAAAAACTGTTAAATGAGACAAAGAAGGGCACTATGTAATAATTAAGGGATCAATTCAATAGGAAGATGTAACTATTTCAAACACATATGCACTTAATAGAATATAGCATATAGCACATAGACTCAAATACAATAGTAATAGGGGATTGCAATACCCCATTTTCAGCAATGGACAGAGCAACCAGACAGAAAATTAGCAAGGAAACAGCAGATTTAATTGACACTATAGACCAAATGGACCTAACAGATACCTATAAAACTTTTCATACTACAGTTGCAGAATATACATTCTTCTCAATGCTGCATAGGTCCTTCTCTAGGATGGACCACAACTAGGCCATAAAGCAAATCTCAGCAAATTCAAAAAAACCAAAATCATATCATGCATCTTTTTGGGCCACAATGCAATGAATCTGGAAATCATCAATTCAGGAATCTCTAGAACATATACAAACACATGGAGACTGAACAACACATTCCTTAATGAACAGCGGATCAAAGAAGAAATCAAGAGAGACAACAAAAAACTTATGGAAGCAAATGAAGATGACAGCACAACCTATCAAAACTTATGTGATGCAGCAAAAGCAGTGTTAAGAGGAAAGTTCAAAGCAGTTAATTGGTGCCTACATCAAGAAATTGTAAAGGCACCAAAAAAATTAGCTATCAATGCATCTCAAGGATCTAGAAAAACTACAGCAAACCAAACCAAAACTAGTAGGAGAAAAGAAATAATTAAAATTAGGGAAGAAATTAACAAAATTGAAACAAAAAAAGATACAAAGATCAGCAAAACGAAGAGCTGATTTTTTGAAAAAATAAACAAAATTGACACACCATTGGTTCAACTAACCAAAAAAGGAGAAAGAAGGCCCAAATCAACAAAATTAGAGTTGAAAAAGGAAATACAACAACAGACATCACAGAAATAAAAAGAAATTACTACAAAGAGCTGTATGCCAAAAAACTGGGAAACCTAGAAAAAATGGATAGATTCCTGGACACATACAACCTAACTAAATTGAGCCATAAAGACATATAAAACCTAAACAGACCCATATCCGAGACAGAAATTGAATCATTAATAAAGATGCTCCCAACAAAGAAAAACTCAGGACTAAATGGCTTCACTTCTGAATTCTACCAGATATTTAAAGAACAACTAACTCAATTTCTTGCCAATTTATTCCAAACAACTCAAAGGGAGGGGATCCTCCCAAACTATTTCTATGAAGCCAGTATCACCTTAATTGCTAAACCCAGAAAAGATGCAGCAGAGAAAGAGAACTACATATACAGAAAAATCTGATGAACATAGATGCAAAAATCCTCATAAAATTCTGACCAAATCCAATTCAACAACACATCAGAAAGATCATCCACCCAGACCAAGAGGGATTTATCCCCGGTATGCAGGGATGGTTCAACATTCACAAATCAATCAATATGATACATAATACTAACAAACTGAAGAACAAAAATCATATGATTATCTCAATAGGTACAGAGAAAGCATTTTATAAAATACAACACCCTTTCATGATGAAAACTTAAGCAAATTTGGTATAGAAGGAACATTCCTCAATGCAATCAAGGCAATTTATGACAAACCTATGGCCAGTGTCCTATTGAATGAGAAAAAGCTGGAAGCATTCCTACTCATCCAGAACCAAAGATGCAGAATCTCACTATTGCTATTGAATATAGTCCTGGAAGTTTTAACCATAACCATTAGGCAAGAAAACGAAACCAAAGGGATTCAAATCAGGAAAGAGTAAATCAAATTTTCCCTATTTGAAGATGACATGATTATATATATATATATATATATATATATATATATATTCTCCACCAAGAGGCTATTGGAACTCATGGAAGAGCTTGGTAAAACAGCAGGACATAAAATCAACACACACGCACACATGCAACACAGCCTTTGTATACACAGACAATGCCATGGCTGAGAAAGAACTTTTAAGATCAATACCATTCACAATAACTACAAAAAATCAAATGCCTTGGAATAAATTTAACCAAAGGTTTCAAATATCTCTAAAATGAGAATTACAAAACATTAAAGAGAGATATATAAGAAGACACAAAAAAATGGAAAAAACTTCCATGTTCATGGATTGGAAGAATCAGTATCATCAAAATGTCCATTCTTCCAAAAGCAATTTACAGATTCAATGCAATACTAATCAAAATACCAAAGACATTCTTCTCATATATAGAAAAAATGAGGCTGAAATTCTTGTGGATGCACAGGAAACCTCAAATAGCTAAAGCAATCTTATACAACAACAAGAAAGTTGGAGGCATCTCAATACCAGATTTTAAGACATATTACAAGGTGGTTATAATCAAAACAGCCTGGTACTGGTATGAAAACAGATGGACCAATGGAATAGAATAGTAATTCCAGAAGTCAATCCAAGCATCGACAACTGACTTATATTCAACAAAGGTACTAAAACCAATCCCTGGAGCAAGGACAATATCTTCAACAAATGGTGCTGGGAAAACTGGATTTCCACATAAATGAATATTAAACAGGACCCTTACCTTACACTTTACACAAAAATCCATTCAACACAGATTAAAGATCTAAATCTATTACCTGATACCATAAAATTATTACTGAGCATTGAAGAAACCCTGCCAGTCATTGGCACTGGCAACGAGTTATTGGAAAAGACCCAAGAGGCATGGGCAATCAACGCCACAATATAGCAAATCAGATTGTAACTAATAGAGAAGCTTCTGTACTGCAAAGGAAACACTTGGAAATAATGTGATAGTGAAGAGGTAAACACTCAGTGAATAGGTAACTAACAGAATGGGAGAAATGATTTGCAAACTATGTAAGTGATAAAGGATTAATAACCAGAATATATAAAGAGATCAAGAAACTCCACAACAACAAAACAAACCACCCAGGAAGAAATGCACCAAGGACTTAAACAGACATTTTTCAAAAGAGGAAATCTTAATGGCCAACAGACACATGAAAAAATGCCTAGAATCACTAGCTATCAGGGAAATTCAAATCAAAACCAACACTAAGATTTCACCTCACTCCATGTAGAATGGCTCTCATAGAGAAGTCAACAAACAACAAATGCTGGTGAGTTGTGGGAAAACGGGTATCCTAATCCACTGTTGCTGGGAATGTAAACTGGTAAAGCCAGTATGGAAGACAGTTTGGCAACACCTCAGAAATCTGAATATAGTCCTACCATATGATCCAGCAATCCTACTCCTGGGAATTTACCCAAAGGTTATAAAATCACCAAATAAAAGGCATTATCTGCACCCGCATGCTTATTGCAGCTCATTTCACAACAGCTAAGACATGCATTCAACATAATTGCCCAACAACTGAAGACTGGATAAAGAAATTATGGGATATGTACTCTATGGAATACTACACAGTGGTAAAAAGAAGAAATCCAGTCACTTGCAACAAAATGAATGAATCTGGAATGTATCATACTTAGTAAAATTAGCCAGACCCAAAGGGACAAATACCATATGTTCACCCCTGATCTGTGACAACCTACAGAGTACCTGAAAAGAAACCTGTAGAAGTGAAATTGACACTTTGAGAAGCAGTGAATTGAATAGCCCTTGTTTTGACTGTCAAGGAACAATTTTTTTTCTTTTTTTCCCTTCTTAATACCATAGGTTGAACTCTTTACTTAACATAGAATTAAACATATGTGTTTAAAGTCAATTGAAAATAGATTCTGGTAAAAAATAAAAGTGGGAAAAAGAGAGAGAGGAGCTGTATAGTCCTGCATATATTCCTATGGATGTACTTCTAAGGGTAAAGCTAAAAACTTGTCATGGGACCCTAAATCCCTTTAAGCTGGTTGGTAAAAATGCCATCTTAAGTGTTACAGTGACCATATAAAGTGTTAAAGTGATCATATAGATAGGATTAAGTGTTAAAGGAATCATATGAATAAGATCAAGTGTATGGTAATAACAATAGATAAAATTAAAAAGGAGAGAATGTTCCAACATGGGAAGCAGTCCACACAGCAGACTCATAGAATGACAATCACTCTAAACAGCACTCTGACCTCAGAATCAGCCCTTAAGGCTTCCTGGTCTGGCTGAAAATTTTCAGGTATGGAAACCAAGACAGTGTGGCAGAAAAAAAAAATGTCCTACTTGAAGGCTCTCTGTGTGTGAGATCCCAGGGAAAAGAAGAGGTCATAAAAGAAAGATGTACTTTTCCCTGAAGGGAGGAGAGAACTTCCAGTTTGCTTATGGCTCTAACTACTGATGGAGATTGTGAACTCAGAAAGCTTCCATAGCCTAGACAGATCATGTCAAGAGTCGCAGGTGAACATTGATGTCATACATCTGAGTGTTAACTGTTAAATTAACAACAGGAGTCACTGTGTACTTGCTTCCCATGCAGGACCTCTGTCTTCAATGAGTTGTGTTATGAGAATTAAGTGTAAATCTTGTTCTCAAACAGTTTTTATAGTGTGCATGTGTGTTGAAGTGTTGAAATCTTTCTTAGTATGGAGTTGGTCTTCTGTGTATAAAGTTAATTTAAAATGAATCTTAATGGACAAAGGCACTGGGAATGGCAGAAGAAGCAGGAAGTGGGGTTGAAGTGGTGGTGGGAGGGTGGATATGTTTGGAAGAATATCTATATTCCTAAAGTGCTTATGAAATTTGTACTCATTAAATAAAAGAGTTCAGAAAAATAAATAAATACTTTAAAAAATGTTTACAGAGTGGATCCTCTGTGGATGCACTAATATCCTGGGTGTGATGTTTTACTCTCATTTTTTGAGAAACTGAGTCCAGAGTCTATGCTATCCCTGTGTTATTTCTTTTTTTTTTTTTTGACAGGCAGAGTGGACAGTGAGAGAGAGAGACAGAGAGAAAGGTCTTCTTTTGCCGTTGGTTCACCATCCAATGGCTGCCGCGGCCGGTGCACTGTGCTCATCCGATGGCAGGAGCCAGGAGCTAGGTGCTTTTTCCTGGTCTCCCATGGGATGCAGGGCCCAAGCACTTGGGCCACCCTCCACTGCACTCCCGGGCCACAGCAGAGAGCTGGCCTGGAAGAGGGGCAACCGGGACAGAATCAGGCGCCCCGACCGGGACTAGAACCCGGTGTGCTGGCGCCGCATGGCGGAGGATTAGCCTGTTGAGCCACGGCGCCGGCCCCCTGTGTTATTTCTTACAAATATGTATTCACCCATACATATGCACAATGAGATCTTGATTTAACACTATAAATTAAAATGATAAAACATGCATGAAAAAATATATATTTGTGTGCACAAATCCTGGCATCCTGTTCAGCTCTAGTTTTACCAACATAATTCTGAACTGTTGTGGTATATCTGGCTATTAAAATCACCCAAGCATCTCCTCATAATGGAAACATAGAAATAACAAAGGTGGTGTCTCATTCTACTGTTGCATTGTCTGCACTTCATTCTATACATGGTGGAACATGCCATTATGCAGCTTGTTATTCAGATCCAGATTTTGACGAAAGGGACCACTAAGAAATCTTGGAATCTGGCATTGCCTTTTTTTCTGGGGACACATTGGGTATGCTAAGGCAGATCAACACTCCATGTAGAAATGTAACTTGGCTGAAGCTGTGGCCCAGTAGGTTAGGCCTCCACCTGTGGTGCCAGCATCCCATGTGGATGCTGAATCGTGTTGCAGCTGTTCTTCTTCTGATCCAATTCCGTGCTAAAGCACCTGGGACAGCACTGAACACTTGCCCTTTTTGGGAGTCCTGGATGAAGCTCTTGGCTTCAGTTCAGCTCAGCTCTGGCCATTGCAGCCATTTGGCAAGTGAACAAGGGGGTGAAAGACCTCTCTCTCTGTGTGTGTGTCTCTCTCTGCCTCTCTCTCTCCCTTTCTCTGTCTGTGGCTCTGTTTCTCAAAGTAAAAAATAAGTCATTAAAGAGAAAGATATGTAACCTCTAAATAGGTGATCATTGTCCACCTCCTCCCTTGATGTCACTAACCACCCATTCACTCCTCATATCCCAGCTCCAGTGATTCTTCTTAGGAAATTATGTCCTACTTCCTCTCTACCAAGACTACCTGAGCTCTCCAGGGCTGTTCTTTTACAGCATCTGAGGCATTTCTTTAAGGTGTACTTAACACAGTATATTCCTTCATTTTGAATGAGAGTTATCCACATAATCAGCACATGCTCTTGCTCTGAACACAAACCAAAAAGTTTCCTCATATTGGTCTAGTATTTCAAGTGATTTTACAGATGCTCATGGGAGTTGCTGTGGGTGAATTACACACAGTAAATGATTTAAGTTGCAGATCTCTGTGCCAACAGTCTAATTTTGGGCTAATAACACTAAGCTGTTCCCCTCGGGACTTAAAACTGAAATGAAGTTGATCTAATTCCACATCTGAGTTGACCTTGCATTGTCAACATCTTCCCACAGAGCCCATGCCATAAGCCATCCAAAAACACCACCACAAGGAGATCAGAGGGGAAGTTTGGTAGGCAATGTGGTGTTCCTCAGGGGATTGGAGTTCAGTTGAGCATTTGAGCGATCTGCCCTGAGATAGGGAAGTTGCCTGCTCACAGACACTGAGTAGAAGTTAAAAGAGCAGCTGTGAGGGGTGACAGGGAAGAGGGGACACTTTAGGGCCAGCATTCTGTAGACTACAACATCTCATCATCCCTGGAAATACACATACATTTCTCAGTACCATTTCTATGAACAAGCCAAATATATTTTCTTTATACCATAGACAAAGCGTATTTCAATGTATATTGACTTAAACTCAAGCTCAACTGTATATATTGCTTCATTTAATATCTTAGGTATGAAAAAACATTGTGAAATCATCAAGTCCACTTATTAAAGCTTCCCCATTTATAGTTACTTAATTTACTGCCTTTTAACAATGATATTTTACAACAGAAATCAATCCAAATATCTAAAGCCAACTTATATTTGATCAAGGATCCAAAACCAGGGGGTGCAAGGACAGTGTATTCAATAAATGGTGCTGGGAAAACTGGATTTCCACGTGCAGAATCATGAAGCAAGATCCCTACCTTTCACCTTACACAAAAATTCACTCAACATGGATTAAAGAATTAAATCTATGACCTGACACCATCAAATTATTAGAGAGCATTGGAGAAACCCTGCAAGATAGAGGTACCGGCAAAGACTTCCTACAAAAGACCCTGGAGGTACAGGCAGTCAAAACCAAAATTAACTATTGGGATTGCATCAAATTGAGAAGTTTCTGTACTGCAAAAGAAACAGTCAGGAAAGTGAAGCGGCAATCGACAGAATGGGAAAAAATATTTGCAAACTATGTAACAGATAAGGGTTGATAACCAGAAACTACAAAGAAATCAAGAAACTCCACAACATCAAAACAAACCACCCAGTGAGGAAATGCACCAACGACCTCAATAGACATTTTTCCAAAGAGGAAATCCAAATGGCCAACAGGCACATGAAAAAATGTTCAAGATCACTAGCAATCAGGGAAATGCAAATCAAAACCGAAATGAGGTTTCATCTCACCCCGGTGAGAATGGCTCACATTCAGAAATCTACCAACAATAGATGCTGGAGAGGATGTGGGGGAAAAGGGACACTAACCCACTGTTGGTGGGAATGCAAACTGGTTAAACCACTATGGAAGTCAGTCTGGAAATGCCTCAGAAACCTGAATATAACCCTACCATACAACCCAGCCATCCCACTCCTTGGAATTTACACAAAGGAAATTAAATTGGCAAAAAAGCCATCTGCACATTAATGTTTATTTCAGCTCAATTCACCATAGCTAAGACCTGGAACCAACCCAAATGCCCATCAAGAGTAGACTGGATAAAGAAATTATGGGATATGTACTCTATAGAATACTATATAGCAGTCAAAAACAATGATATCCGGTCATTTGCAACAAAATGGAGGAATCTGGAAAACATTATGCTGAGTCAATTAAGCCAGTCCCAAAGAGACAAATATCATATTTTTTCCCTGATTGGCAACAACTAACTGAGCACCAAAGGGGAAACCTGTTGAAGTGAAATGGACACTATGAGAAACAGTAACTTGATCAGCTCTTGTGCTGACTGTTGTTGTACAATGTAATACTTTATCCATTTTAGTATTTTTTCTTTGTTTTGCTCTATTACTAGTGGTTGAACTCTGTAATTAACACACAATTATTTTAGGTGTTTACATTTTAATTGAAAAGTGATCCCTGTTAAATATGAGTGGGAATAAGAGAGGGAGGAGATGTATAATTTGGGGCATGCTCAATCGGACTTGCCCCAAATGATGGAGGGGATTCCAATACAATCCCATCAAGGTGGCATAACCAAGGCCATCTCACTAGTCCAAGTGATCCATTTCAGTTCATAATGAATCACACTGATAGGTCTAAGAGTCAAAGGGATCACACAAACAAGACTAGTGTCTGCTAATACTAACTGATAGAATCAAAAAGGGAGAGAATGATCCAACATGGGAAGCGGGATACACAGTAGACTCATAGAAGGACAGATGTCCTAAATAGCACTCTGGCCTCAGAATCATCCCTTAAGGCATTCAGATCTGGCTCAAGAGCCCATGAGAATATTTCAGGCATGGAAAGCCAAGACACTCTGGAAAAAACAGAAGACCTAAATCAAAGATTTCTGTGAGTGAGATCCCAGTGGAAAGAACGGGGCCATCAAAGAAGGAGGTACCTTTCTCTGAAGGGAGGAGAGAACTTCCACTTTGACTATGTCCCAGTCAGAATAAGATCGTAGTCAGTAAACTCAAAAGGCTTCCATAGCCTCGGCAACCCTGACTAGAGCCTAGGGAAATTACTGACGCCATAAACAAGAGTGTCAAATTGATAAATCAACATCAGGAGTCACTGTGTACTTACTTCTCATGTGGGATCTGTCCTTAAAGTGTTGTACAATGTACAGTAATGCTATAACTAGTACTGAAACAGTATTTTACACTTTGTGTTTTTGTGTGGGTGCAAACTGATGAACTCTTTACTTAATATATACTAAAATGATCTTCTGCATATAAAGAGAATTGAAAATGAATCTTGATGTGAATGGAATGGGAGAGAGAGTAACAGATGGGAAGGATGTGAGTGGGAGGGAAATTATGGGGGGGAAAGCCTTGTAATCCGTAAACTGTACTTTGGAAATTTATATTTACTAAATAAAAAATAAATTAAAAAATTTATTAAAATGTTGCTTTAATTTCTCATAGATATTTTATGAGGCATTGCACAATCCTAGCTAGAAATCATCACATGTTATGTTCCTAGCAACCATTTCAATGGCAAGAATCCTAAAATTAAATACGAGTGTTCTGCTGATCAGGAGACATCACTGTCAGGGTGGTCACTGTGGCTTGTGGGTTAAGACACCCCTGCAGTGCTGGCATCCCATGTGGGCATGGGTTTGCAGGCATTTGTGGAATGAACGTGTGGATGGAAGATCTCTCTATATATACAACTCTGTTTCTCAAATAAATTAATAAAATCTTTTAAAATTTTTTTTAAAAGTATTGTATAAAAGTTCCTCTTGCCACTTTTCCGCCAATGTCTTGGGCTACTGTGGTTTTGTCTTACCTCTCTTTCCAGCACTGGTGCACTTTGTGTATCTGTGTGGGTGCAAACTGTTGAAATATTTACTTGGTATATACTAAGTTGATCTTCTGTATATAAAGATAATTGAAAATGAAGCTTGATGAAGAACGGGTTGGAAGAGGGAGTGGGATATGGGATGGTTGTGGTTTTGAGGGAGGTTATGCGGGGAAAAGCCAATATAATCCAAAAGTTGTACTTTTGAAATTCTATTTATTAAATAAAAGTTTAAAAATGAGTGTTAAATACAGTGAAACTAAAAAAAAAATATTATCCATGAACTGCATTAAATCTGCTCTTTACATTACAGCAAATCAACAAATCAACTTAAAAAGTGAATAAGGTGCAAAAAACTCCTGTGAGGATGATGGAGTCTGTGCTCATGCACCTCAACCTTAGCATCCTTGTCCCCATCCCTACCACTCTCCCTCTTGCTCATCACCACTGCCATCCTCATTCCTTTGCAATGCACCTGTTGTGTAATAACAGCCACTAGGGGGCCTTGACACTCGTTATATCCTTCACATGATCCATACTCCCATGAATCACCTTGTGGCTCTGGGTCTTTGGGAAATGACCCCTAGTATCTAGTCCTACTTCGACAACTGGAAAATAACACCTTGGACCCATTCTCCTTTGTAGCTGCTTTCATTTTATTCACAGCATTTATTTGTTGGCTCTATTCCATCTCCATCATTGGGATGTAGACAATATTACTCTTCCAGTTGATTAGGCTGATGGCTGGACAGGGCTGGTGACATGATGAGAAATTCAAGTGCAGGGAATAATTACATACTAAAATACTAGAACATGTAGATGAATTTTAGGGAAAACACTATGTCTCATGACTTAGTTATGTCTAAGGGTTCACAAGAGATGCACCATCCTTGGATTCTTCTCTAAAGACAATTAAGTTTCTATAAGGAAAGAAGAGGGAGGAATGGAGGGAAAAGAGGAAGGAGGGAAGTGAAATCTCCTTTGAGAAGCAATAACAGAACAGCCCTTGTCTAGACTGTTGAGGAAGAGTTCTCTTCATTTTTTTTATTCCATCATTTCTTTTTTCTCTTTCTCTCTGTTTCTCTTTCTTTCTTCGACCAGACAGGAGGTGGGGGAGTGGGTGGGAAAAATTACTGTGTTTCTAATGTTGTAATTATGAGATACATATAAAGAAAAAAAGTAAAATAATAGTACAAGTAAATACATCTCATAAACTTGACAATTATTTTATAATGAGGAAATAAAAGACAGCTCTTAATTTGTGATGTAACTTCTAGCTCTTAAGAAGTTAAGAGCCGCTGGCTTTATTTCAGAGGAACACACTTCCCTCCTTGAAGAGGGAAATAACCAACTTCTGGGTGTGTCAGTAGCTGTGACCCCAACTTGACTCTTGGTTCACAGATGCCAGGGACATCTTCAAGATCAGTCCTTCTGTCTTGGACTCCAGAGAAAACTTTAACTCAAGAAAGCTCAATTGCTGAGAGATTTGATCTCTGGGAGGCAGGAGAGTTCGCAAAGAGAACTCATCAGGGCTGGGTTCACCTGACTTCTAACCTGGTCTCTTGGGAACAGAGAATCAGCAGCAAAATGTCT